>CACVCL010029438.1:0-71166 GCA_902729485.2 Mus minutoides | reverse complement strand
ACCGCATAGAGGCGGCCCACGCGTGTCCGGTGCTCCCAGTACGCCACGCTGCACCAGTGGCTCGGCTTGGTGGCATCCGGAGACATGCTGGCATCTGCAACATAAGCATAGGATATGGCTTGGTTAATACAGGTGCAGAGGGGAGGGGAGGCTGGGCAAGGTTTTCCAAGATCAACCAGTATGTGCCAGGCTGCCAAATAATTTTGCACACAGTGGGGATTTCTCTCTGTCTCTGTGTCTCTCTCAAAATTACCTTTTTATGGGGGGGGGGTCGCGCTCATTGAGAATCAAACTTCTTCAAGTTTAGCAACAAGCATCTTTACCATCTCATCCAGCCCCACACAGGATGATGAATCTACAGTATGCAAACCAGAGTGCCTACTGTGTGCTAGCCCCTGGGACACGCAAATATGAACCACATCCAGCTCCTGCCCACTATAATTTTACAACAACTAGGAGAGATAAACACACCAACAAACACAAAAGGAACCTACAATCTACCAAGCAAGTGTAGCAATCTTATAAGACCCCGTCTGCAAGGCCATCGTAACCTGCCCAAGGTTCACAGAGGCCAAACCGGAATGTGATTCAGTCCCTCAGTCCAGGACTTTTACCCCAACAGTGCTCCTCAAGGGGCCTCCAGCACAGGTCAGGAGTGAGGTCGGATCTTACAGTAAGTTGTGGTTGCACACATTGCTGGCCTTTGATACATGACGCTATCTGGCAAGCTAGCAAGCACTTGCTGTCCCAGGTACTCAGGAGGCAGAAGATGCAGGATGTGTCAAACCAGCCTGGGCAAGCATCCCCCCCAGAAGAACACTGATGGCACTCCCCTGCCTCAGACTTCCTGTGCTCCTTACCAAGCTGACTTTCAGGTTCCCTAAGGCCCACAACCACCCCTGAGCACCATTACTTGTGGCTGCTAAGTACTATTTTAAAAAGCGGGCTCTGGCCGGGTGGTGATGGCGCTCGCCTTTAATCCCAGCACTCGGGAGGCAGAGGCAGGCGGATTTCTGAGTTCGAAGCCAGCCTGGTCTACAAAGTGAGTTCCAGGACAGCCAGGGCTATACAGAGAAACCCTGTCTCGAAAAACCAAAACAACAACAACAACAACAACAACAACAAAAAGTGGGCTTTGTTCTCTAAAGGACGTGTGTGGATGTCTAGTTCTGGGATGTGTGCTGCTCCACCCCAGGCCTCAATCTCCCTACTGTATGGCAAAGCAGTGGCCTGCACTTTGTCCGGATGGCCCTGAAACATGGCCCCACTGCACTCTGGGGATTTTCACATATGTGGGGACCTGATACAGGCAGGTCTGCCTTGGAAGGCAGTCCTGGAGCTCTTGCTGTTGGGCATGGCCCACTTTTGAGATGAAGTCACTGGCATCCTATATTTGCTTTGGGGCCCCACCTCACCATGGCTGTCCACTGAAATAATATGATCTGCCATGCTTGCTTCTGTCCGGGGGCCTTCTGAACAGAACCGACATTCACCCAGCTCCTCCCAGGGGTCTTAACCAACAACCAAGCTAACCTTGGATGGGCAATCATTCATTACCAGGGCCATGAGCTCTGCAGCCTTCACTTAAGTCTTGAGTCTCCAGAGGGCCCTGGGCCCTCTTTTCACACAGAGAAGGCTGCCTGGCTCCTCGCAGAAAACTGCCCAAGGAGCTTTCCGTAGGCTGCTACCTTGGACTGCACAGGGACTCTAAAAACAGGCCCATTCATCACTCAGGAGGCAGCCACAGGTCCCTCAGTCTGAGGACAGTCAAATCTTCACACCAGCCAAAAGCTAGCTACAGTTGAGGAGGGGAGTCAAGGAGATCCTGGCTATCCCCAACTAAGTGCCCTTGGCTAGTGCACACACGTAGCTCAAGCCAACGGCAGGAGACCAGGATCAGGGAGGTCCTGAACTCCATCCTCTCAATACCACCTGGCGCAGGCTTGGGAAACTTGAGGGCCAGAAAAACAAGGCCTTGCCCACTGGCCATTAGCTTCCGGTACTGCTCACAGCCAGCAAGACTTCCTCTAATGAGCCAGGCCAAGTGAGGTCAAGAAGCTGTGTGCAGGACCCTGAGGATGCTGGGAGCAGAGCTAGGGTGGGTACCAGGCATCGATGGGCACCTCCTATGAGCTAGGCACTGCCTTCATGGGTGAGGGAACTGAATTCCCGATTGAGCACCCCAAAATTCTGGAGCCAGCCTCACGGAGAGGGCAAACCTTTGTGTATGTGGTGCCAATGATGAAATGCAGTACCCTTTCTCTCCTGCTGAGCTACACTCAGGTCCCAAGCCAGCCACACTAGAGGGCGCTCTCCTCCACCCTCAGGCCAGTGGTTCTTAACAGTCCTAATGCTGAGACCCTTTAATCCAGCTCCTCATGCTGTGCTGGTGACCCCCAACCATAAATTTTCATTGCTACTTTTTAACTGTAATTTTGCTACTGTTATGAATCCTAATGTAAAAATTTTTTTGGAGCTAAGAGGTTTACCAAAAGGCAGAAGAAGGTCAGGCAGGCTCTTTCTTAAACTGCTCGCTGGGCCAGTCAGTCACTTCCCTTCTCTGAGCCTCAGTTTCCCTATCTGTAATAGCAACTGCTGTAAGGGCCTATGAGTCCCATGGGTGCTTACTTCCCTCTCTCACTGAGGAAAGGGACTACTACTTACAAAGTAGCCTTGTGTCAAGGTCAAAATAAGAGCTTCAAGTCAGAGAGTGTGTACAGTAGCCACAGGCAGAAAGGGAACACTTTCTTCTTGCCAATGTCTAGAAGGCTTTGCAGCTAGAAGTCCAGTGGGGCTTACCATTTCTCTCAGCCACCTGTTTGACCCCTAGCCTGGCCACAGGATCCCTTCACAGGGATGTTGCCGTCTGCCTCTGGATGTCCAGACCCATCTCCACCCACTATGGAAATTAAGCTGACTGGCTTCCACATTCCAGAAGGTAGCCAGCCTGCTGCCCTGTAAGGCCCTCTCTTTACAACAGCATCCTCTGTGGGTCTGGACTACGTGCCTACTGTGGGTCAGTGGCTCTGGGGATAGCCTACTCCCCACATATGAACAGAGGACCTCAGCCCTCTCAGAGTCCTTTTCCAAGGCTGCAAATATTCTGAGGACTCTGTGAACACACTAAAGCAGAGGAAGAAAAGAAATAAAACACATCTTAAGTGTCCATGTATCTCACACACAGGAAGCCTGCTCTGAGGGTGGGCTCAGGTCTGAGGACAGTGGAGGGGCTGTGAGCAAGGACTTGAAGACCCTGAGGGTGACCCCCCTCAGCTTTAGAGTTCCCCAGGATCACCTCATCTGGCAGAGATACCCAGGGCTCCCTAGAGGGAGTATGTCTCTCCCCCGACCGTGTGTGTGTGTGTGTGTGTGTGTGTGTGTGTGTGTGTGTGTGTGTGTGTGTGTTAGGGAGAGGGTGAATGCAGGCCTTTAGTCTTGCTTGGTAGGAGCTCCGCCACTGAGCTCCACCCAAGCCCAAGCCCCACGTTTAAGTGGGAATGGGGTGGGTAGCCGTGGCACTGATCGACCTGCTTTATTTTGTCCTGTGGGTATTAATTTCAAACATTTTCCCTGCCACGAACTAAAGAAACCTTGGTTTAGAGAGGGCCTGTGGGTTCCACAAGTGAACCTCAGTGGCCTTATCTCTGGAAGGTTGCACCAGGGTTATGATTTGCCTGAGGCCACCCATCAGAGATGGCAAAGTTGGGACCAGGACTTAAAATCCTTGAATGAGTCAAACACATGGCTGCAGCCATCTGACCGGCAAGCATCTCCATGTACCCAAGCCTCGCCTCTCCATATACCCAAGCCTCGCCTCTCCATATACCCAAGCCTCGCCTCTCCATATACCCAAGCCTCACCTCTCTTCCTTTGTAAGAGACTTATCAGTCACCGAGGGCTCTGCTCACTGGGGGCCACTGTGGACTCTCTAGAAACTCAAACAGTAAATCAAGCATATGCAGAAAGACCGTCATCTCGCTCACTGGCTCCAGGCCTGTTGGAACAACCCAGGCAAGGGGACTAAAGCTTCGAGGTACCCCAAGAGGACCCTGAGTGGGAGGGGCCTTTATGCTCCCTATAAAGCACCTCGGTTAGTTCCCGGACGGGCACCTGTGGTGACTGACCTGCCCTGTAACAGAAGGGATGGAAAGAAAACTGAAGGTCTAGAATGAGCCCAGCTGTGGTTCCATGCTCACGCTCACCAGCTCCAAGAACTCAATTTTGTGGAGACACGGTCTGCTGGGCGATGGTGTGCTTCAGTGATGTAGAGCAGGCAGGCTGTACCCATGAGCCCACATGGCCCTACCCTACTCATCAGGGACAGTGTCTAGTAGAAAGAGCCTTCTCTCTTTGGGGTTCCAAAGCTCTGGCCCTGTCATCTTCTACAGCCACCAGCCTAATTAGGAACCATCTCTTTAATTGCAAATAAATACCGGGGGAGTCAGACCAGAGCAACATCAAAGGTGACCGAGGTCTGACCGAAACTCACGCTTCTCCCCCCTCACCCCCCTTCCCGAATCCCTGGCCTGCTCAGGGCCTGGCCTAGTTCCCAGCCAGCTATGGGTCCCGCTGGGAGGGTTGGGTGGGAGGAGAAACGCTGGGAGTCCTGCCTTCTAGCCAGGATCAGTTAACTGCCTCCTTTCTCAGCCTCGGTCCTCTCCGAGGAAGTAGCTCTAATGTGCAGCTCTGAATTTCTACTTCCCAGCAAGCTCTAGCCAGTCCCTTGCTGGGAGTCCCGCTCAGCCATGCTCCAACGGGGGATGGTGTGGCTCTCTCAAGGGACACTGGTTCGCAAAGAAAGGAACCAACCAACTCCACAAACGCCAAACACGCAGTAGAAAGGACCACCCTTAAGTGCACCTGCTCGGTGAAGGACGTCACACACAGAAAATCCACTGAAGGGCAGTGGCGGGAAGTTTTCGGCACGTGCAATAGCAAAGCTGGGCAGTAGCTCTCAGTGAGGAGTTCTGGGCTACATGCTCAAGGCCCCAGGTTCCATCCCCTAACACTGCAGTAAATAAATACAAAGAAAAAGAAGGAGGAAGAGGAGGGAGGAAAAAGAGGAGGACAAGGGGAGGAAGAGGAGGAGGAAGAGGAAGAAGAAGAATCAGGGCAGTTGATAGCCTGAGGAGTGGGTACGAAGGAAGGAAAGAACTTCCAAGGCAGGAATGATGGGAACTGGGGTGTATATACACACAGTGAAGAACCACCACAACCCAAACACTAGGCTAAGCGGGTTTTGGCTGTAGCTAATGACAGCTACAAGGGACTCAGAAGGTCCCCCAGGTGACCTAGGGGACAGCCCCTCACCCCTATTGTCTCCCAGAGGCACCCACATTCCTGCCACCAGAGGGTGATGGCAGCCTTCTCTGAGCACCAGGCAAACAGCCTCAACAAAGGCGGTCTCCCTTGCTGGGCCCAGCCATAGTCTGCCATGCCTTCCTCCAGAGCTCTCTGCCCAGTCAGGGTGCCTAGAGACCAACATGTAATTTTGCGTGTGGGGGAGGGGGGTACTGGACCTCAAGGGGGGTGGCTGGAGTCTGGAGGAGGTGGAGGGCGGTGAAATCCCAAGAAATGTCTTTAGCTTCTTCGAATCAGCAATTTTCTGTCAAAACAAAGGGCAGGAGCACAGTGGTGGTGCCCTCCCTCACAGGACCCAGCTAAAACACGAGCACAGGGAAATGTCTTCTCCTGCCCTTTCTCCGCCTTCTGACCACAATGCCCAGGGTGGGCCATCCCAAGAAGGAACCAAAACATGCCCCAGTCTGGTGAGAAGACAGAGTACTCTCGGGAGGTTTGTGAGGTGGTCCATGCCCACTGTATCCCTAATATCTACTGGGCTTCACATCTCCCTAGGTTATACCACCGTCCTTGCCACCAATTAAAAACAAACAATAAAGACTGCTCAGCAGTAAGCTTCAGACAAGAACCAAATTCACTTCCTGTGGCATGCTGAGAAGAGAGACAGAGCTGTCTAAAATCCAGAAAGGTGAAGCAACTAGCTCAGGGGTCACACAGCAAGTTGGTGGCAGAACTGGAAATAAGCCTACGGCTTTCTCTCAGCCCTTTGCATGGGGGCCTCCCACCCTCCTGGAAAACTACTTTCTTCTGTCCCAAGTCATGCCTGTGGCTTCAAGTTCCCTTCATCCAACCGGCAGCTTTTCATCTGTGGCTCCAGAGCCTGGGAACAATTACGCAGGCCCTGCATCTGGTTAACCTAACACCCCTTTTAAAGCCTTATTTGCCCATTAGATAAGTAGTTTTTGTTATCAAACTTAGGGGAAGAAACGAGTTTCCAAGGAACTCTCCTTTGTCCTTTGGAGCCTAAGAAATGGCTTCAGGTTTGCAGCCAGTCCAGCCAGCAGCATTCATTAATGGTCCTGCCTTCCTCACGGGGGAGGGAGGGCCTGTCCTTGCCCCTGGCTGCTTCAGGAAAGCAGAGAAAGAATGCACACAGGGCCACGTTAATGGTCAGCAGCTCAGAGCCAACCCAGCGAGCCTCTGCTGAACGAGGTCCAGAAGCTGGCCCAGCTGACAGGAGTTTCCTCCTCCTAGCTCCCCCCCCACCTCCCCAGCCCCCCACCTCAGAGCCAGCACCTCAGGCTCCCAGAGGAAGCCTGGCTTCCAAGAGGAAGTTCCTAATCGCTCATTACATCACAAGCGATCTGGCCACCGCTGCTGCTGGCCTGCACAGGGCCCAACCGCAGGGGCTCTTTCAACTGTGGGTCTCCAGTGCGGAGACCGTGCTGTCCTCCCGCCCCAAATGGCTACTTGGTTGCTCTGTTGGCAGGAGCAAGATGGGTACAGGGAGGGAGAATGCCAGCAAGAAGAGGTGGGGAAGCTCAGGAACAGGAAGTCCTCTAGACCGACAACTGAGGGGAGGACTCAAGGTCCAAAGAGATGAAGTGACTTATGCAGGTCACAGTAGAAACCACTCAATGGAGCTGGGACCTGGTGTTATCTCCGCAAAGCGCATGGGTTTTACGCACCAGATCAGCCACAAGGAAGCCTGTGCCCAAAGCCCAGCCCTGCCACTCACCAGCATCGGTAACAATCCCTACAGAAAGTATTCTAAAGAAGCTGGGCGTGGTGGCGCACGCCTTTAATCCCAGCACTCAGGAGGCAGAGGCAGGCGGATTTCTGAGTTTGAGGCCAGCCTGGTCTACAAAGTGAGTTCCAGGACAGCCAGAGCTACACAGAGAAACCCTGTCTCGAAAAAACAAAAAAAAAAAAAAAAAAAAAAAAATCTAAAGAGAGACACTTGTGACCCTCCCTTTGGCCATCAGACAACTGTCCCCAAGGAATTGGAATTTCTCCAGGAATCTCACGCTGGGAGCAGGAAAAGGCAGAAGGCTAGTGTCAGTAAGAGGGAGAACAGAGATTTCACACTGCTCTGACAACTTGGCAGGCCACCTTGCAGGAAGGACTGGATCCTAGGCAATGATGGGTCACTGATGCTCGCGCAGGACCACCCCTCGGATGGGACTATCTATTTAAACCTGAACCTCCTATGTCAGTCCCTAATGATGGTCTTGGGGGCGCTGTCACTGGACCTATTTATTTGTTCCTCTTCCCACGGCTGCCACTCTGAATAAACTGCCATTATCTGCTTCTCACTACTTCTTGGCTTATTGAGGGTGGACAGTGGAGCCCTGTTTGTACCCTAAAACAGCAGTAACGCTCTTGCCATCTCAGGCAAGTGACGTTTTGCTCCTCTGGGCCTCAGTTTCCAAAACTGCACAACAGGGGTACAATCGGCGGCTACTTCATAGGGCACTGGGGTCAGCTGCAGACAATGCCTTGTCTGGAAATTAACAGGGATCACTGACTCTTGTTAGCAGACTTCAAAAATGTAAGCTATACAAATTATTTACAGCAATTATATAGTGCATAGTTCGCAAAGTATATTCGTGTTGGGCAAGGAGAAATAATTAATAACAATAATAATAATAATAAACAAATCAGTCAACACTGGAGAAGGCATTTGTAAATGCCAGGCAGGGTGAAACAGGTTAAAGACACTCAAAGGACAAACTGCTAACCCTCTCAGCTCCTCTTGTGTTTTCGGGCGTCGTGTGATGTCTGTGTGTATGTGTGGACATGTATGAGGAGGTCAGAGGTCAACCTCAGCTGCTGTTCTTCGGAAGCTATCTACCTTACTTTTTTGAGACAGGGTCTCTCCGAGAATCTGGGGGCTTGGCAATTAGGCTGCTGTCCCCAGGGGGTCCTGTCTCTGCCTTCCCTGCACGGGGACTCCAGTTGTGAGCCATGCTGTCCAGCTTTGATGTGGATCCTGGGGTTTAAGAATTCAGGTCCTAATACTTGGGCGGGCGGGGGCAGGTCTATTCCCAACTGAGCTATCTCCCCCAGTCCCACCTCTCCCATTTTATGATAAAGAAGCTGTATCAACCTTACAAGCTTGTGTCCAAAGTCAGTAGCCAAGAAGTTTCAAGATTAGGATCTGATCTCCTATCTATGTAGGGCTTAGAGATGGGGGCAGGGGGACTTTTGCTATTATCCCCGTGTGTGCTGCCAACCCCAGCGGCAGTGTGGATAACCAACCTCACAGGTCCAAACTTCTAGCTCTGCCGGCTCTAAGATGTATTGCCAGGGCCACGCAAAGATGGGTTGCTAAACAGGGCCCTGAGCCTGGGATGCAGCTTCTATGGTATAGAACATCTGCATGTTGACCGCCTTCCTGGGAGGACAGAAAGACTTCTCAAATGCAGCCTACATCCACCATAGAGAGGGGGCCTAGTGCTGCTCTGAAAGCCCATGCCCTTTTAACACCCCCCCCCCTCACATCCAAACAGCTCACCTCATCTGAACCACAGCAGGGAATGTATTCTAGGTGAGCCACAACACTGAGTGCTGCCCAAGGGAGAGGACCTGCCATACAGCCTACACCCAGCCACAAGGAGGGAGCAGTGAGTGTTCCAGCACCCCATTCTCAGGGCAGGCCCCAAGCCAGAGTCTTCTCAGCAACCACAGAGAGGGGATCCTACCCCCCTGAGTGACCCTCTCTGCTGGGACCTTCCTGCTACTCCTTGATATGGCAGCCTGAGTCCTTAGAGGCACCATCCAGGAGGGTGCTGGGTCCCTCTGGAATCTGGTGACCAGCTTCTAAGGGGCCAAACAGACCTGCAGGAGGGCCTTTGTTGTGTCCTGACCTTGGCTGCTCAGCCTCTGGTCTCTGGTGGAACAGGGCGGCAGCCTGGGCTGAACTAGGTAGGGTTCCACTCTTTTATCTCCTGCAGTAAACAGACTCTGGCAGTCCTGACCCAGAATAAGTTTCCCCAGGTTTGCTCTGTCATAGGTCCCAGCAGAGCAATCTTCCCGGGAGCCCCAGGAGCTCAACGGCAGTGGGAAGAGGGACCAGTCAGAGGGTCCACATCCATCACACCTTACACCTACAGCACCCCAGGCATCCCCTGCCAGAGACTACCTCCCACCCAAGGAGTCTCTGCCCAGGCTCCAGCACTGAGCTTGACAGCACATGATCAGTCGTTCCAAAGAGCTACAGGGAGACCACAGGGTCATCAGAGCCAGATCTTCTATGACAGCCAGCGGGGGTGGGCAGATGAGGACAGAGACACAGGATGAAACCTAGCAACTTCAGTGTAAGAAAAAAAGACACCAAGCCCCAAGGAGCAAGCAACTCCTCAGCCACTGAGCAGGAAGGTCCCAGGGGATGGAGGGGGGCGGGAGGGGGGCGGAGAGAAAGGGAGGGAGGGAGAGAAGGGAGAAATGAAGAGAGGAAGAGACAGAGGGAAGGAGAGAAAAGTTCCAGAGCAAGCAGTTGGGTACCAGGAACCCAGCAGGCTTAGGGAAAGGACCAGTTCTTGTCACAAAAGACACTAACCTTGGCTCCCATTCCAAGGCCTCTTATGTTTATTCCAAAGTCCGATGCTAAACCTCTGTTTACTTACTTAGAGACAACCTAGGGTGGGAAAGCCTCAGTTTTCCTACTGCCCCTGGACAATCTGGTTAAGAGTGGGAAGCTGGGGACCTCCTCCAGAAATGCTCTTCCAGGGCTTGTGTGGGAACTGCTGAATGCTGGATTCCCAATAAACCAGATGTTTACCAGTCCACCAGGCTAGGACTGGGTTATCATCTCAGACTTATTTATTTGACCCTGAACCCCTGACCTCCTTCCTCCACCTCATCAAGGGCAGGGATTGCAGGTGCGTAGCATGTCTACCTTACAAAGTGCTGGAGATGGAACCCAGGGCCTGTGCCCGGCAGACAAGCACTCCGCCAACTGAGCCGCACCTCCAGCCCATCATCTCAGATTTTCAATGACCATAGATAGTCATCCTCCGAACCCAAGCCTGACTTCCCTAGTGAACCTGAGACCACATCAAATGACATCTACCCTTTAGGGGTTCAGGTGGGGGCAGATGGGGCATGTGGCATACTGCTCCAAGTTCCCATCTTTCAGGTTCCCAGAGGTGGGGTTGGGGGCGTGAGCCCTGGGGCATCTCCACATTTCTCTTATTTTCTAAAAGCAGCCTGAGGTTTACTGGCACACTCCTTCTACCTCAGACTTATACTTGGGCCCACACAATAACTTCCTCGAAACAAAGTATCTAAAGCTCACCCTCCATCACCTCTTGCAGCTGGCAGAAGCCCACCGGCTTGGGTCTCTGCTGTCAGCTTGACTACTGCATTCTGAACTACCCAGTGCACCCCACGTCCATCCCACACCTTGAGCCATGTAGCCGAAAAGGCTGTGAAAAATGAAGAGATGCCAATCTGAACAGAGCCTGTTGTCTTACTCCAGGGACCGTGCCATCCCAAGGTGGAATGGGGCACAGTGGTGTGCTCCAAAGGCACAGAAAGAAAGGTCTCCAAGTTCACTAAAGCGCACAGGCGCCTGACCAAGCAACAGGGAAGCTTGTGCTGTTAAGCCTCCAAGTGTGGAGAGAGAGGGACATGGCTCTGGGTGGCAGAGCTGACTTCCTTACTTGCAAGGCTCCACAACACGACTGGTCGTTATGTGTGACCTGAACGAGTCAGTTGCATGCATCTACCTTGAGTGTCACTAAAAGTGAACTTTGTGTGAAAGGAGAAACACCTCCAAGTACCAGAGATGGGACAATTTTAAAATCCAAGATGGCTCAGTGGGTAACGTCGACCGGAGTTTGATTCCCCAGCATCCTCGCAAAAGTATGTGTACTTTCCTGCCTTTATGGAGGCGGGGCAAGTTTATAAGGTAACAGTGATGTCCACGCCCCCACACAGTAAACAAACAAGCCATCCTTTCATCAAATCCTCCCCTTCCATCTCTCAGCAATGCCTCCACCTCCTTAGCTGGACTCTGCAAAGCTATTAACAGCCACAGACAGCATGTGTGTAGGCAGAGGAATCACAGGAAGCCAGAGGGGCTCAGGCACCTGCCATGAATGCCACCCGCGCCCAAGCATGGCTGACACTGAGTGCAGATCCCATCATTCCTACAGCCTTGTCCTCGGTCACCTCAACTCTCTACTAAGGGTCCGGTGTCCATACAACCCGCCTAATTTATTTTTTTTTATAAAAACTTAGGATATTCACTAACTTACTTGTACACATGTACACGTGTGTGGGCATGTGTGTGCCAAGAGGAACCTGCAGAAACTGGTTCTCCTCTTCCACCATGTGGGTCTCAGAGATTAGACTCAATTTGTCAGGTTGGTGGGGGGGTTACCCCTACCTGCCAAGCCATCTTACTGGCTCCAACTTATCTAACCTAATACCCAGTACAATCTCAGAAGGCAAGGTAGGGACCAATGTGTAGGGTACATGCGTGTAGAAGAAACGGAGGCTGGGGGGACGTTAAGTGCCCCAAACCCACCCCAAGTCACAGCCACCACATTCCAGCTGGAGGTTAGCGCAGTCCTGGTTTGCCTATGGGTCCGAACTGTACCCCCTCCACAAGGCCTGCCCAGCCACCAGCAGACCTTCCTCCTCCCTCCCACGGGCACTAGTGGCCTGCAGGCTGCTGGCGTCTGCATTCCTAGAGTCTAGGCCCCAGTCAGCCCTGAGGAGGCTCCCAAGTAATCCGGGCCATAAATCACAACCATTGTGTATTACCCTCTTAGCCACAGGCAAAAGCGACCTTCTCCTCCCCCTCTGCTGTTAACTATCCTGGGTTCACTGTGTGTTTCCCACCCTGCCTGGGTGGAGGCCAGCTCTCAATGATTAATCTGGGAGGTAGAGGCTACATTCCTGGTAGCCTACCCTCTTCCTCCTTGGTGGGCAACTAGCCGGCCTTTGAGTGACACCGAGCCTTTCACTACACCCCAGCCACGTCTTGTGGAAAGGGTGGAACACTCAAATACCCTGACATCTTCTTCCCCTTCAGCCCACCTGGGTGCTTTTGCAAGATGCCTCTGTTTCTCAGTCTGTGAAATGGGTGGGTGTGTTTGTAAAGGTGGTGGGTTAATATAAAAGGCCTCACACCTGGTCATCCTCACGGGCCAAAACGGTCACATCGAACTTAGAGCCCTGCTGAAGATGCAGTTCAGTTGGCCTAGCATGCTCAGTGCCCCCAGCACTTAAAACCTGTCACAGTAGCACACACCTATAATCCCAGAATTTAGGGGACAAAGGCAGAAAGTTAAGTAGTTCAAGGGCACCCTCAGCTACACAGCTAATTCAAGGGTAGCCTGGGCTACTCGATGCTTCTTAGTTCATCCGTTCACCATTTGCTAGATGATGAAGGGACAGACCTTTGGGGGACAGCAGGAAGCTGGAACATAGAGGCAGTGACTACACTGTATGTGACCCAAACCTCTGTGCATGTCAAAAGAAACAACGGGTGGGCTGGGAATG
This sequence comes from Mus minutoides, assembly GCA_902729485.2. Lineage (NCBI taxonomy): Eukaryota > Metazoa > Chordata > Mammalia > Rodentia > Muridae > Mus > Mus minutoides. Next base: position 58,350 of record CACVCL010029438.1, on the reverse strand, counting down.
GAGGTGCACATTTTTAATCCCAGCACTTAGGAGACAAAGGTAGGTCGATGTCTATGAGTTCAAGGCCAGCCTAGACTACATAGTGAGTGAGACACTTTCAAAAAAAAAAAAAAAAAAAAGAACCTAGGTGACCAGCAAAATAAAATAAAATAAAATAAAATAAAATAAAAATTCAAACCCATGTGGTTAAAATCCTCAGAGCACCCTTGCTTGCCCCAGCTCCATGCACAGCCCTAGGGCCACCAAGCACTGTCTTTAATCACAAGGGACATCTTCCCCTCCAGTAAGCTACAAGTTCAAATGGACACTCCGTGCCCCCCGGAAGGCGGAGGTTTGGAGTTACCTTCTTCCTCCAGCTCACACCACACGGTGGTGCCCTGATCTCACTCACAGGGGTCAGTCTATGGCTGCCAGAGACTCAGCACCTTAGGAGGACAGTCCAGAGAAGGTTTCTGCATCCCCCTGCTTCACCTACCATGGGCCTTGTGTCTGTTTCCTCTTGCAGTACTAGGGGGTGAACCTAGGAGGCCCTGCATGCTCTCTGCCATTGAACTACCTCCTCGGACATTTTACTGTTTATTTTGACACAGGTTCTCACTTGAGTAGCTCAGGCTGGCCTGAACTTGTGATCCTCCTGCCTCAACCTCCGGGAGTAGCTGGTATTACCATGTCCCCACACCCAGTTCATGATTGGACCCCAAAGCTTTCTATAACTCTGATGCTCTTGGGTGTGTGTGTATAAAAGGAGACTTTTGTCTTCCCTTCTCTCCAAGCACTGAGGCTTCCGGATATAAAGTGTGCATTTGCCAAATAAATTGTCACATATATACAATCAAGCATCAGTATTTAGAACCCATAAATCCAGGCTTTGTAATAATTCTGAAAGTAGCAGGGTCGAAGCTGAGAAAAGGTTCTGATAAACAAATGCAAAATATAAATACGATTCAGAACAACTGTTTATCTTCCTAGCACTGTATAAACAGTGCACTGCAGTTACGCACTGTGTTCATCTATCTATAACGCAGTTCGCCAGGGATCTCTCCCAGGGAACATTCCCAGCCAGCAGCAGTCTAGGACGGCTGAAAAACCACAAAACCTGGGTTCTTAGTGTCTCTTCCTGTCACCCCTCATCCTGAGCTGGTCAAGAGCCCCTGCTTTGCCAGAGTTCTATATTAGGAAAAGAAGCAGCCGCGATGGCTAAACTTCCCTGGCCCTCCTCTGGTACCCAGTGGCCACCCGGGAAACAGTGAGAACTCTTGGCTCTACATGTCACCCAGTTCTCTGTGCCAAGCTTCAAGAAGCAGCACTTGACAGGGTCTCTGGCCAGGGGCCCTTGCCAGCTCAGGCATTCCCACTGAGAGCGGACAAGGAAGCCCCTCAGGCAGCAGCAGCAGCTAACAACCAAGATGTCCTGTTGGTGCCCGCCGCCACCCCCACAGCACACACACTCCTGGGTGATTTACAAATTAGATCTGCTGTTCTCCCAGGGAAGCCATGAGTGGACTTCATAGTCAGTAGGAAGGCTGAAGAGGAACTGAGAAGACAGTTCGGTCAATACAACTGCCTGTTCTGCAAGCTGGAGGACCTGAGTTCAATCCCCAGGACCCACGTGAAAAGCCAGATGCGGTAGCGTGCACTTGTAAGCTCAGCACTGGGGAGGCAGAGACAGAAGGATCTCAGAGATCAGAGACTGGATTGCCAAGTCAGCCTAGACTAATCAGCAAGCCTAAGCCAGTGGGAGACTCTGCCTCAAAATAAATAAATAAATAGATAGATAGATAGATAGATAGATAGATAGATAGATAGATAGATAGATAAGGATGGGCAAGTCCTGAGGAACGATATGCAAGGCTGACCTTTGCATATCACAGACATAGTCACAGACACACAACTGCAAACCTATTATACACACACACACACACACACACACTACAACATACGCACAGGAAGTTAGGGGAGCTCAGGACCCCACAGACAAACAGGGTGTAGGGCAGCAGGAAGAGACTCCGTGAGCCCGTGAAGCAGTCAGCAGATATGGTGCCTAAGTCCTGCCTGGAGAGGGACAGACTGCAAGGCCCCAGAGATGTGGGCAGGAGGCCAAGCTGGAAATACCGAGAGCTGTTCCAGCTTGGAGAAGTGGCCCTGCCAAGTCGGGAAGGCAGTGCTGACGGGGATGGGGTGTTCGTGGGGGGGGTGGGGTGGAGTATAGTGGCAGGTTCCAGACAGGCAGGTCCCTAAGGGCACAGAGTCAGGAGCAACCTCTTGTGTCTTGAGGCACGTGGGAGCTGGAGTCCAGCCAGGGAGACCCAGAGCCGCCAGTCTTCCCAGGGTACCTCTGTCCTGGCGCTACCCCACAGCATCGTCCTTAGAGACACGGGTTAGACTGTAGTACACAGGACCAGTCTCTCCTCATCTTCTGGCTCCTGATTCCAAGGATGCTCACCGGAGCCCACCAAGACCATCTTGTAGACATTTTGGAATCTTCTAGCTCACTAACACCCAGACAGGATGCAGGATGAAGGACCCAGCCTTGTGGTGGATCACAGGGCTGGCCAGGGCCTCTCTGTTCCCCGTGGGGAAGCCTGGTGTATGGAGGATACTCCCCCCCCCCCCGAATACAGACAAACTCCTCTGCCTCATTCCGGTGGGCTTTACACACTGTTGTCAATAGGGATGGTGTAGAGTGGGTCCCTAGCAGGCAAGAAGTCCTGGCTTCCATCCCTAGCCCTAGAACACACATGCCTCAATAAGACAATGAAGCACAGCTTATCACATGCACATGCCCTACCACATGATAGACATTTTTCCACAGACACCATGGGGACTGTGACCCTCATCAGTCAAGCCATCTGACTCCAAGGTGAGCATCAGGTCAACGCCTCTCTCTCCTCCTCAACATTCATACTAAAACTTCATTGTGAACACGAAATTAGCAGGCCACTCTCTGTCAGAGTCCAGCCACCTCTACCTGCCGGCTCACAACACAACCAACAGAAAACCGCCTAGACTGGGCCTTGAACACGTGGAGCTCCACTCAGAAACCACAGACGCACACTCCCTGAAGGGAACGAGTGGGTAGGGTGTTTTCGAGAGTCACTTATTGTGGGTTTGGGTTCCAGCCAGCAGAGCTGCCGCTGAGAAGCAGGGAGAGAGAATTGGCTTAGGGGGTTGGGTTTCGCTTGTACCAGGCAGATACCTACTGCACGCAGGGGCAGGAGACTGAAGCGAGAAAGTATTGGGGTTGTCAAAGGAAACTGGGGAGACGTCTGTTTATCTCTTCTAGTCATCTCAGAGTTATTTAGCGGCTTATACACACTTTATTGTCCCCCCCCCACACACACACACCAAAACAACACGAATAATTCTGCTCCAGAGTTGCCAGCAGAAAGTCCCACAGGAAGGCAGTAAGAACCACCTTCCTACTTCTGCCCCCAAATGGGTTCTATGGGCTGAGGGGACTGGCTGCCACCCCAGCTGGTCATGAGAAGGTTTCAGGGGAAGGGGGCCTGCTCACCTCAGACTGGTAGAACTCTGAAAACTCCAGGTGGCTTTGCATACATACTACTGTCAAAAGGCATAGTCAACTGCCTCAAAGAGGAACATTTGGGGAGGTTCTCACGGATTTGTGGAGAACCTGTTATAACTTCAGGGCTGGAGCTTACTGAGCTCAACCTCCCCCATTTAGAGAAGAGGAAACAGAGGCATAGAAGCAGAAATCCCGTGATCTCCCAGGCAGGACCCTGTCCTGGATACCAACGAGCGAACCGGAGAAACTGAGATAAGTATCACCAATGAGTCCATCCGACATGAATTACTTTTGCAAAATGGTCTGTTTGTTTGTTCTTGTGAGTAGCAGGGAGCCCCCCCCCCCCCGCCTCCCCAATCCCTGGGCTGTCAGAACAACTCCCTGCCTGTGTCTGAGAAATGACCCGCCCCGGCTCCGCCATGGACTCTCAGGCAGAGGATGTGCGTTGCAAAAATGGGGCAAAGTTTCCTATTCTGAAGATAACATTGTAAGACACAGGAAGTCTGCGAGCAAGGCCCGTGTTTCCAGAAAGCCTGTCTCTGCTCACTCAGTCACAGCCATTCACAGTCACCTCCATTGTACCAGACAATCTGAGGCTTGACGGGAGTACGTGCTGTTCAGGACAGGGACAGTGTGGCGAGTGACAGTGGTCACAGCCCAGGTAAGAGACCAGAGAGTGGTTTTATGGGCCATAGGCTCACTAGGTCCCCCAGCAGCAAAGTCTGAGACTTCTCTCCAAGCCCTAACTTCCTCTACCACAATAGAAAAGGGATAAAAGAACCAAGTTTCTTCTACTCTGGTGCCCTCAAGTCAAGACTCCCAGGCCCCACCCCTGGAGACTCTGATTCATGGGTCCTGGGTGGAGTCTGATATTCTGTGTGTTTTGCACAAGATTAGGAGGCCCCTTTGCCGGCCCCTACGGGTCATGATCAGTAGCCTGGCATAGAGGTAGGAGAGCTGACTTCCTCGTAAACAGATGACAAGGGCACAGGGACACAGGGACCAAACCAAATCAACCTTCTAGCAGGAGACAGATGCAGCTGCTCTAGTGCCAGGCCTGGGAGACTGACTGGGAAGGAGGCGACACTCTGGAGCCAGCACGCACCAGTCTGACTCAGTGGCCCTGGGTGTGTTTGATGACAAGCCCTTGGGAGGGTATCTACCTTTCCTGTGGGATTTGGAATCCAGGATCAGGGTTCAAATCCTGCCTCTACTGCTGGTCCACCTGACTACCGGGGATGAATAGTTTTAGTGTCTCTGGGCTTCCGTTTCCATAGCTTGGTAACGGATCAAGACCACTTGTCACCAAGAACTGTCGGAGAAAGAAAGCCCTAACAGCTAGCACGGCCTGTGAGCTCACCGTGTATCAGACACACCCGGTTCTCAGAAGGATGCTGAAAGCTCGGTTATTAACTGATGAAAAGAAACTAGGGCCTCCTGGTCCATTCAAGGTCATGACCAGAGAGGGTGGCTCAGGACTCACACATCCAGTCTGAGGCTGTACTCCACACAGGAAGGCACCCCACTAGGCTGCCTTCCTTCCTCCGCACTGTAATGCACTAGACTTGCCCAGCGGGCCTCTGTCTGTAAGGACATGACCTGAGCATGACAACTGAGGGGCAGTTATGGGGCGAGAGTAAGCAGAGATTCTGAGGTGGCTGTCAAGGAGGTGAAGTATGGGGTGCCACACTGTGGAGCAAGACAAAGCAGGGCCCACAGGTGGAAGTCAAGGCTACAATGGCCTGCTCTGACCTGATGCCTGGAGCTGGAGTTACAGATGGCTGTGAACTGCCAGATGTGGTTGCTAGGAGCCAAACTTGGGTCCTCTGGAAGAGCAAAGTGCTCTTTACCACTGAGCATGCCTCCAGCCCCAGGAGCAACCAGAGTGACGCTACAGATCTAAGAACAAAGCAGGAGTCCAGAGGAGCCAAGAGAGCAGAGATGTAGTTCTCGGTAGGGGGCTTGCCTACCACGCACCACTACCACACACCTGAGAGGCATAAGACAAAATAACTTTCCTTCTTTCCCAAGTTGTTTTTGGTCACAGTCTTTATCACAGCAATAGAAACCCTAACTAAGACAGCCTCACCCTGCTGGGCACATGCCTTTCATGGAAGTACTCGGGAGGCAGAGGTGGGAGGAACTCTGTGAGTTCAAGTCCAGCCTAGTCTTTTAAAAGGAAGAGGAGGAGGAGGAGGAGGAACAAGAGGAGGAGGAAGAGGAAGGGGAGAATGAGATGATGATGGATGGATGGACAAGACAGACACCACAAACGCAGCAACTTGATATAAAGGGGATCTGTGTGGCGTATGCTTCCGGGAGGGTCCCCACCCTGTTCATGACACCAGTCACACTAGTGTGGCTGTCTCTCTCTTTGCAGAGAATCTGATGCCTACCATCCAGACACTGGACTGGGCCTCCCAGTCTGTCACCCTGACAGAATCTCCTTCTTGGTCTGTGGACACCTAAGAATTCATGGCAGTGTTCACACTCCGGGCAGGACAGGCCCCTCGGGGCCCGGAGCTACTGTGGCCTTGCTTGCTCTTCAGCCATGTGGGCAGTGCCTCCTACAGCTGAGGGATACGGCCAGGGCCCAGAGGCCTGCGTTGACTGCTCTAGCCATCTCCTGGGGTCTCAGCAGCCTCTCTATTTCAGTCTTTACATTGCTGGGACACAAGGAAGACAAGGACACAAGAACTTTGAAGATGAGCTCTGCCTTCATAAAGAAGAGTCCCTATGGGCATCTTCAGGAGCAACAGGAGGGGACAGCAGGTCCACAAAGCCCAGTCCTGTCTCTGGGCCTCCGTCTGCTCCACAGGCAGTCAGTCCATTCCCTCGGCGCCTAAGGCCTCTGCCCTTCTGGCAGCTCCTAACTAGAGCAAGGGTAGCTAACGGAGTCCCCGAGGAAAGGGCATTTCCCACTGTGTGTAGCATACCAGGGCTACTGGGCACTCCCAGATCTAGACTTGCTACTTCTCAGCTAGTCTAGGGTGCACACCTCACTTCCTCCTGGGTTCTAACACGCTATGGGGGCCCAGTGGTTTGAGTTTACAAAACCAATCACTGCTGGGCGTGGTGGCGCACGCCTTTAATCCCAGCACTCGGAAGGCAGAGGCAGGTGGATTTCTGAGTTCGAGGCCAGCCTGGTCTACAAAGTGAGTTCCAGGACAGCCAGGGCTACACAGAGAAACCCTGTCTTGAAAAACCAAAAAAAAAAAAAAAAAACAAAACCAAAAACAAAACAAAACAAAAAAACAATCAATCCTTAGCCATCTCTTGGGGTCTCAGCAACCTCTCCATTTGGATCTTGACATTGCTGGGGTACAAAGATATCACCTAAACTTCACAGATAAGGAACTCAAGACCAGTCAACAGTTGGGCCCTTTCTCCACCACAGTACAACTGCCTCAAACAGACACTAGGGTAGATAGATTATTTATTCACTTATTTGGGTGTTTGTTTGTTTGTTTACTTAGAGTCTCTCTCTATAGCCCTGGCTATCAGTGAACTCTCCATGTAGACCTGGCTGGCCTTGACAGGGAAGAGGAATCAGCCCTGTTCCTACTTCAGCCTGTGGTCTCTGATCACTCGGTTCCTGGTTTACTGTGTAGCTCTAGATGAGTTACTTCCCGACTCTGGCCTTCAGTTGTTCAAACTGTAGGGGCTGCTAGATTATGGGTAACTCTGCTGCCCCCGCTGGAGCCACTGGGGCAGCGGGCTTTTGGGTGGAAGGTTCTGCTCTGTAGCGGGACCCTCCCCCTTTGTGGGTACGTGGGAGGGAGGAAGGAGGGCAGGCAGGACAATGGAAACACGCATTTCAGAGCTCGAGTAAACAGCCCTGTTGGCATAGCAGAGCCGGCAGAGCCGATGAACCAGAGTCCTGAAACCGTTAAAAATAGGAAAAGAGACGGCACAGTTCACATATTTTTGCAAAGCTAAGTCAAACCAACATCTGCAAAAAATATCCCCGTTAAACAGAATCGCAGGATTTCATTAAGTAAATTGCAAGTTGGCAAAAATTCTGAAAGAAGGGGAAAAGCCACGGGCTGGCCTGTGATTTAAACCTTATTTTAACTGTGACAGCGTGACTGCAGAAGGGCTCCTTTTCCAAACGAAAGGAAAAATAAAATAAAATAAAATCTAAGAGGAAAAAAAAAAATAAGTTGTTTTTTCCCCCCAAAGAGGGCCTCCCTCAAGCTGCCCCTCCCCCAGCCTCCGAGCAGGCAACATTTTGGGTTGGTTTTTTTGTTTTTTCCCTGTAATTGCAGTGGTACCTAGTTTCCCAGTTTTCCCACGGATACAACAAATGGGGGGGTGGCGGAGGGGGAGGTGTGGAGGGAGGGAGGAAAAAGTGAGCACACAGGCAGAGTCACCTCTAATTAGGGTGTTGGGTTTTTTTCCTTACCAAAATGGCTAGGAGCACAGACCCCCTGGGACTCCTTCCTTTCCCCCTCAAGCCTTCAAGTCCAGCCCCGCGGTGGTTTCCCCTGGCTAGACACCCTTTACGAGGTAGAGGCTGGGCCCAAAGGGGTGGTCCCTACTGCTCCCTAGCCTGGAGCCTCTATCATTCATCTTTAAAGTGGGGTACAGACAGCAACCACAATCAGGGAACTGGCAGGGCAGTGAGGGGCAAAGAGGAAAGAATCCTGTAACATGCCAGGGGCCCACAGAGCCCAGGGAGGGCTGGGGACCACGGCCGCCAGGCTTCCAGGCTGGGATAAGTGACCAGGGTGGCTTGGTGGTAAAGCCACTAAGGAAGACGTGGTGAGGACATCTTGGGACTCGAGTGTGTACTGTGGGGGATGAGACTGGGGCTTAGCCCATGATAAGCACATGTTTTAGTAAGCACATGTTCTAGGGGGAGCTACCCAGGACTTCAGATCCCCCTTGGCATCTAACAATGACACACACACACACACACACACACACACACACACACACACACACACGCTGCCCTCCACCCCCACCCTGGTGCAACCTCTGGAGGAGTCCTCCAGTCACGGATCTAAAACAGATATGTGACAGCTGCCCATCTCTCTTCATCCTGCCTCAGAACATCCTCTCCTGGTACAGATGAGAAACTGAGGCCTAGCAATGGGAAGTGAGATGGTCTTTGCCACGCAGCAGAGAATACAGCCCTGTTTTCATGATGGGGTCTTGAAGTCCAGAAAGACCTGCTTGTTAATGTCCTGTGGGCTATGAGAGTGTCTGCTGGATGACTCTTGAGCTAAGCTATAACCTACCCTAAACACCTTCATGAAACCTTTAAAGGGTACAGAGGACAACAAAGTCAAAACAGCTCCTCTCTTCGACCAACCGACTCAACTGATACAGAAGATGATATGGTATCATATAGAAAGTGCGTAGTACTTTACAGGGCCAGAAAGAGAAAGACATTTATCCAAGGTTACACAGCAAATGAGCAACAGAAGTGGGACTGTGAGTAGGGCTTCGTGCATGTCCAACCCCGTGAGCCCCTTCCTCATCCTCGCCCCAGCCCGTCTTGCTGCTGCCAAGGGTCTCCTCAGGAGTCAGAGTCTCCTCAGAACTCTGGCAATGGCGTCTTCAGTGAGATTCTGAGCTCTAGTACCACTGTCTACAGCGGCCATGCTTCCTTCCTGCTGTGACCCTTTAACACAGATCCTCATAGTGTGGTGACCCCCCCTCCCATAAAATGATTCTGTTGCTACCACATAACTGTAATTCTGCTACCATTAGGAATCACAATGTAAATATGTTTCCCGATTGTTCTCATGTGACTCCTGTGAAAGGCTTGTTTGCTACCCAAAGGGGTCATGACCTACAGGTCTAGAGTCAAGGTGTGTTTTTCTCTGAGAACCCATTTGTAAAATCAGGGTGGTTAGTAACTGTACCCCACCCTCAAGACAGGTATCAGAACTCCAGGAGATCACACTGCAATGGACCTGCCAATCACCTAGCAGGCTCTCATTCCAGAGCCTCACCTCCCGGCACAGAGACTCTGAGAAACCCATACGGTGTACATGCAGCAAGGAGGGTAAGTGTTACCTCCACTGGACAGCGGAGGACAGCCAGAGATGGCAGAGACGGGTCAGCACGGCTCAGACAAGACAAGAGTTCAGTTCCCGGGACCTGTACCTGCTGTGATCCCAGCTGTAGAGGATCTGACACACTTCTGGATTCTTCGGGAACTGCACTTGCATACACAATGTCTATATATGTGTTCCCATGTGTGCATATGTATGCACAGGTATGTGTGGGTTTGTGCAGAGGCCAGAAGTCAACGTCATGTGTCTTCCTCACTTGCTCGCTTCCTTATCTTTTGAGGCAGGGTCTCTCACTGAACTAAGAAGTCCCTCACTTGGTTAGACTGGCTATCCAGAAATGCTCTCTGTCTCTGCTTCCTCAGCACCAGAATTACACGCATGTGCCACCATGCCCAGCTTTTCACATGGGTTCTGGAGTTCCAAACTCAAGTGCTCTAGTGGCAAGCTCTTCACCGAGCAAGCGAGCCGTTGCCCCAGTCCCCTGGAATGAACTCTCGAGAAGCTGAATGACCTCTGACCTCTTACAGAGGGGCCACTGAGGGATTTGGGAGAGAAGCCCCAAGCCAACATTGCCTGCCTGCTTAGGTATGGCCAAGGTCACCTGAGGGAACCAAACTCCAGGAGGGACTGGAAAGAGTCATGGAGCTCAGAGCAGTAGTACTAGAGCTACAGAGAAGCTATGGGACTCAGCGGAGATGCCCACACTCACCCACAGAAGCTGCCCACTACCAAGATGACACCAGGCCAGGCCGGGGACTCTTCCCACCCATTCCTGGCCACAGCCTCAGCCTTACCACCTGCCCCTCATCCCAGATTCTCCAAGTAGTGAGATGGTCCTAGTGGGCCTCGGGGCCTGTGTGAGGCTGTGGAGAAGTTCAGCCAAGGATGTATGTCCCTGGGTGCCTGGGGGTCATCAGCATACTGGTGACAGGCAAACCCTGGGATATCCATCGTGCCGTCCACATCTAATGACCAAGACCACAGAATATCTTTGCAAACCCTGTGACATCCCTAGTCTCTGGCCCCCTGGATGCCACACCATATATATATATGGGTTTCTAATCAAGCTGTGATGGGAGAGCCAGCTACGGTACTTATGAGGAACATCTATCTCAGAAAAAAGGACTCAGAAGCCCCCCACATTACCTACAAGCTAGGATGAGTTCTTGCATTCTGAGCTCCAGCTGGGAGTTCCTCTACAGAAATGATGCCCATGGCCAGGTCTGCAGCCCATTAGAAGGTGGAGAGGGTTCCTTGGGATCACAGCATCTAATACCAAACAGCCTCACCACCCTGACACACCGAAGGCAGTGTAACCAGAAAGGTCTTTCTCCTAAGAGGCTGAGACAACACCAGCTTCCTGGGCCTCCGTGACTGATGTAAAGCAAAAATGAGTGATTCCCTCCGTGGTTTTCCAGAGGAGCGAGGGAGTGAAAGCTCGTGCCAAGCCTTGAGAGGCCATTAGCAGAATGGGCTGTGCTGAAGTGTTTCACACAAGAAGGGACAAAGGAAAGGCAAGCTGGCCATAAGAGCTCCAGGTGTCACCATGTCACCATAAGACCTGAGAAACCACTAGTGTGTCCGAGACTTTTTTCTTCTCCTCCTGGGTTCTCCCTGGGCCTGTGAAAGTGCCGTACAATGCTGGTTGAGTCAGAAGCCAAGGTCACATGAGTCCAAGTACTTTCCACAGTGACCCACTAAGACAGGCTAGGAAAGGCCACCTCCCCCAACAGTCAGCTTTGACACGTGACTTTGATATTAAGAAAGCATAGGTTTGGGAGATGCTTGGACTTTGGTTTCCTGTGGTGGAAATGGTACTGTGCAGCTTGTTTGTGGGGGCCACGGAACGGTGGAGTGGGAAGAGGATGCTCATCTCATGGGCAGCTCCAGGTACCATTCAGGCTGCCACCCGAGGTTAACAGTTAGCAGGTGAGGAGATTCTAGGCCCCTTGCTCTGGTTCTGTCCCAAGAAGAGAAATGTCTCCAGATATGAGTCACCAGCACCTCCCCAGCGTCCCACAGAACGGGCCAACCCAGGTGGCAGAATTCTTTCTCCAGAGCCCTCACAAGTACACAGACACACAGACACCAGCACCTTCACTACACTTCCCTGTAGGAGCGGGGTCGCTCTCCCACCAGGGCTTAGCACATAGAAGGAACCTCAGCAGATGTGAACTGGATACATTAAACCAATAGCAGTACCACTGAATGTGGCGCCTTCAGGGCAGACGACCACTCCTGGGCTGTACGGAGCGCACTCAGGTGCCAGGAATGCATGCCCAGGAGTGGTCGGATGACAACCCAGTTCCATCACCCCAAGGAGGACAGAATGTACATTCTACTGGTTCCCAAAGTCCCAGCAGGACACAGCTTCAGTTGTCCACAGAGGCAAGGAGCTCCAAGATGTCCCAAGTCCCACCCCAGGCTGCTAATCCCTACACTCTGGCTTTTCTTGGGTCAGACTCCTTTCTGTCTCAGACCCTGATCTTGCTAACACCCAAATTAAGACAACCTCCCTTGGCATTGAGCACATGGAGTGGTAGCCAAGTCCTAGTTCCTTGAGAGCCAGGGAGGGCTGACAGACTCAGTACCAATGCTTATCTATCTGCTCAGTGCCCTGGTGCTAACATGGCCCAGCTCCTAGGAGGTGCCTACAAATGGAGCCTGTCAAGTTTGGTGAGTCACTCTGGACCGTCCACTGGCCACAGGGATGTCCCAATCTTCTGAGCATTCAGAAGAAAGCCCGTCCTTGTCCTCAGGGAAGCTCCAGTCTATCTGGGAGATCAGGGGGAAATGTGGGCAGAGAAAGGGGCGTGTGCTACCCGAGGGCCTGCGGTACTGTGGACTGGTCCAAGGCTACAGCTTTGTTATCTTTCACTGAAAACTGATTTCAAGCTGGGTAGTGGTGGCATGGACCCTGTACTCTAGAGGCAGAAGCAGGCAATCTCTGAGTTTGGAGCCAGCCTGGCCTACACAGGTGGTTCTAGGACAGCAAGGGCTGTTACACAGAAAAACCCTATCTCAGGAAAAGAAAAGAAAAGAAAAGAAAAGAAAAGAAAAGAAAAGAAAAGAAAAGAAAAGAAAAGAAAAGAAAAGAAAAGAGGAAGAGAGGAGAGGAGAGGAGAGGAGAGGAGAGGAGAGGAGAGGAGAGAGAGGAAAAAAAGAAAAAAACAGACTTCAAGCCCCTCCAGGGTCAGGGCCAGGTTGTGAGAAGCACCTCTGTGTGCCCCTGGCAACTAAGAGGGAGTAGCTCTGGCCACCCAAGGTTATCACCAAAGTTCACCTTTGAGAGCAGACACACGCCCAGGGCCATGTGTGCTCTCCGGTGTGCACATAGAAACGTTGAAGGATGAAAAGTGGCCGAGGCTGGCCACCCTGCTGCAGATATAAGTCCTCACTGGCTCCACACCCCAGTAAGTGGGCACTTCCCACTAAATACCAAGCTCTTGGGCAGGCCCAGGGGTACTTTGTCCCTCTCCTTTCCTTTCCTAGATTTGCAGAATTTCTACTCTTTTTTTTTTTTTTAACCAAATCCAGACAACAGAAGCAGACAGACAGACAGCACCACAGACATCCTGGGCCTCAGGCATTCGAACTGACAAAGTTAGAAACTGAGTTGGTACACGGAAGACCTGAGTTTGCTCACTGGTACTAAATAAAACAGGTGCACTCAGGTACACTCAGGATCACAACACTGAAAGCAAGATTACAAGAGCAATCACCCTTAGTTTAGGCCAGCCGGAGGAGATGCTGGAGCCCAGAGCAGGGAAAGGGTTAAAAACAAACAAACAAAAAATAAAACAAAACAGGAAGGGGGTGGGGAGGAAAAGAAACTGAGTCTCAAAGAGGGCCAGGGACTAACCTGGACCTCACAGATCATGCCCAGCAAAGAAAACACTGGGGACACTTAGAAGGGCACACCTCTTCCAAGTCTTTACCCCATGGCTTTACAAGGAAACTCCCGCGGAGTCTCCTTTTCCTGATAATCCTGGGCAAAGGCAAGTTAAGGGGCTGAGCAGCTGGGAGGGGAAGCAAAGGAGGGCGTGCAAGCGAGCGGGTGGGCGGGCGAGCCCCCTCCCAGGAAAGAGCTAATGCAAAGAGTCAGGGTAGTTTCCAACTCTGGCCTTCAGATGAAAGTACACCCTTCAATTAAATGTTGAAACCGTGTTTTCTCATACTAAATCACCGAAGCGTTTGCGCATTCCTCGAATATCTCAGGGCACTGTTCATTTTTATTTATTGTTGTAACCCAATGCCCTTAGCAGCGTGAATGGTGCTATTCGAGGGAAACTTGTTTTGCAAAGGGGAAAGCTGTCCCAGGTCTCTTAAAAGGTTCACTATGTGCAGGGTAACTCGGCTCTATTAATAATCCGGACTGTATGGGCAGGGCCTGCTTCCCTGCGAGCATTATATTTTTCCGCCCTTCTGTAAACAGGTTCTCTGCACAGATGCTTTGATATTCAATTCCTCCCCGGCTCCCCCACCTCCACCACTCTGCTCTGAGCCTACTCCTCACAGAGGAGGGGGGAGTGGTGGAAAGAAAGAAACCACCATGCTCACATATTTTTTCAATTAAGCCATGCTTGGTGCCAAAATATATGGATCCCACTAATAGCCATAAGTAATCTGACGGTCTTTTCCCCCAAATATTTTGATTATTTTACAAATCCCCCAAGGAATGTGCTCTTAGGGTGATTTATGGTGCCCAGGGAGGCTTGTGATTAGAGGGAGGGACCTGGCTACAGTGGGGCCAGGTTAGGATGTAGGGCTGGCTAGGTGCCAGGGTCAGGAGAAGGGGGACTCTCGGGGGAGATGGCAGGTCACCCCCTCAAGGGTGAATCTGTTGAGGGGCAGTGGGTCTGAAAGGGACAGATGGCTGTAATCAGTGGGTAAGGAAATGATGGCTGAGGGAGAAGCGACCACCAGACGGTCCCCAAATCCACTAATTCCAAAGCTCTTGGATTAGTTTCTTTGTTCCCTTTTTGCTTTGAATCTCACTAAGTTGCCCAAGGCTGGCCTCAAACTGCATAGCTACCTGCCACACTCTGTGGCAGGTGCCACCATGCTTGCTCGGACATGTGTGTTTGTGTGTGCATGTGTGTGACTATACACATGTACGTGTGTACATAGAAGCCAGAGATCAACGTCAGTGTCCTTCCTCAGGAGGCACTCACTTTGTTTATGTACATGTGTATACATGTATGCATGTGTGTGTGTGTACACATGCTTGTGTATGTCTTCTTCAGCTGCTATCTCTCTCATGTTTGAGATAATGGTCCCTCATTGAACCTGGAGCTCACTCATTGGCTAGCAAGCCCCAAGGACCGCCCTAGTCTCCGCCCACCAGGACTGAGATTGCAGGCACACCCATGCCTGGCCTTACTTTCAGGGTTGTTGGTCTTTATACACGCACAGCAAGCACTTCTCCCACCGAGCCACCATACTTATACATGAGTTAGGGTTTTTGCTGAAACTTTGTTGAATTAAGACCTCTCACTTTCCAACTCCTTAAAAAATTATATGTGTGTGTGTGTGTGTGTGTGTATATATATATATATATATATATATATATATATATATATATATATATATATATATATATTTGGAGGCCATTGCATGTGCATGAAGCTCAGAGGACAGCTTGCTGACTTGGAATTCAAACTCCCCGTGAATAATATTCACATGAACAGCGATGCTGGCACACAGATGAGGAGGTGCCCATGGCCAGGCAGCTCTGCCAGCGCCTGCCAATTCCTGAGGATTCCATCCACCTAAGCCACAGGAATTCCTAGGGGAGAAATGTGCTGGGACCCACAAAGGACAGTTTGGACAAGTAGTTCCCACCATGGACACCTTATCAGCCAGAGGCACACAGTAATCCAGATCCCAGAGGGCTCACCCTGTGACCCCCTCAGACCATTCAATCTCTGGCCAGGCCACGTGCCAGACACTTGCCAGACAGAGCAGAAAGAATCTCTGTTCTGTCCTCTTGGCTGAGGGTTGTCCCTGAAGAGCAATGGGACCAGTTATATTAACTGGATTACTCTGTGAAATGAAAATTAGCCAGAAGGAATTTCACATATTAGTGTGTGGTTATCCCAATAACTGATGTGCTAAATGTCCCATCATGCAGCATGCTGGAAAGGGGCTTAAACATACCCACCCCTTACTCAGACTTCAAAATGATGTTGACCCTGAAAGCCTATGTGCTTTGCAGCCCTGGGTCCACACAGCAACCCGAGGGCTTCAATTCTCACTCAGAAGTTTAGGGAATCCAGGCGAGGAGCTTGCTGCAATCACAGATGGTCACTGCCTGTCAGATTCACAGGCAAGCCTCTCCAAAATGCCGTCAGATTGAAATTCTTCAACTGACCCCTAAGCCTCAAGGCAGTCGTGTGGCCAGGCTCACATGGCTAAAAACCAAGGCAGTTAATGTATCTCCCTCTCACACTCAAAGGATATCCTAAAATGCCACCTTCCCCAAGGGACATGACTCTTTGGTAGGTCTCTCTAGGTAGCTCTGGCTATCCTGGAATTCACTCGGTAGGCCAAGCTAGTCTGAACTCACAGAAATCCTCCTGCCTCTGCCTCCCAAGTGCTGGGACTAAAGGTATGAGCCACATACCTGGTAGGCAAACCTGGGCTTGACCTTCAACCTTTGATCCTCCTGACTCCGTATACCCAGCACTGAGATTACAAGTATATACCTCCATGCTCATCTTACGTGGTCTGGGGACAGAACTTAGGGCTTTGTGCATGCTAGGCAAGCACTCTACCAGCTGGGCTACAGCTCCAGACTCAGAAGTAACGTTTAAAAAGTTACTTATTTGTCTCTGCCTGTATGCGATCAAACGGACGATCCAGAATACGTGGTACACGTACGTCACAAATACCACCGGTCTTCTCCCGCAGACTAGTAGACCTGAACCTTAATGGAAGTCCACCGACCCTGATCTTGGGCCCAGGAGACTAGACATGTCCGTCACGTCCATGGTGGGATAGGGTCCCGATTCGTTCTCTCCTTGTCGTTGGAACACTCGTCGATACAATAGGCTGGCGGCAGAGACCTTGATGATGTAGAACAAAGAGCCAGCTTGCAGGGAGGGAGACCTTTATTCCCAGAAACTCACGTGTCAACCTAGCTGCATCCTACGTGTAGCCCCACAGGCTTTTTTGGAAGGTCCCAAGTTAGCCGGGGACAGAAAGTCTCCAGTCTTGTAAACATGCAATAGGACAGGGGTCATAGGCTGTATGCTTGCATGCCCCCTTCTCTTACCAAACGCAGCTTGCTCCATTGCCCCCCTGAAGGCCACACCTCCTGCTTGGACCTGGCCTTTGACTCTGGCTCCAAACTGGCGGCAGGAAGTGGTATCCCAGAACAGTGCCACCGGGCCATGGAGGGACTTCATGGGGCCTTCCCACTAGACATCATGAGATCATCACTACAAATAATAGCAGATGTGCAAAGAACCCAGGGAGTATCGGCTACCAACTATTCCCTGCGCTTCAGCATGCAGGCCCAGAAAAGGAAATGGACTCAGCCAAGGTCACACAAGAAGCTGGAGGCGGAGGCTGTACGGCTGCGGTACTATAGTGTACTTTGCCGGCTGCGGTACTGTGTCAAGTGCCATGAGTAAGGGCAGGTGAAACTTAGGGGGGAAGTGGTAGGAAAGGGAAGGAGGGAGCCTTTGAGAGCTGCTCTAACAGAGGCTGAGTGGGTGAGAAAGGGGTCCTCTGGAGAGTAGGGAGCCTAGGCAGAAGACACAGCAGCCTGGAAGTTGTAGAACATGGGTCTGGGGATGGGGCAAGGGCCGGCTAAAGCTTTAGATTTCAAAAGCAGGATGCTTGGCTGGGGCCTCTCTTCCCTGAACATAAACAGCACACGATCTTATTCAAAACAGAGGGGCGGGCGGGGGGGGGGGGGGCTGGCTGTCATGCTCTCTGGAGGTGGAGAGAGGAGGTACCAGGAACCAGGGCTGGACAGCAAATGACCCTCACTCATCCTGGGTCACCTGGGGGCGGGGGGACTTGAGTCTTGCCAAATCAACTCTTTCCCTAATGTCTCCTGACGAAGGCATCCAGACTCTTGGTCCCAAAACAAATCAACAACAAAAAGGAAAAAGTCTTCCCCTACCCCAGAACCAAGACTAAAGCACTTAAAAATAAAAACTACAAGAAAACAAGCAAAACAACTACCGCTTAGTTAACTCTGGGCTCAGCACTCAGCTCGTACCATGACCCAGGACAGGAAACATAGCATGCAAACAGCCCAACTCAGTGCTCCATCCCGTGCTCGCTCCTTCCCAACCCGGACTACTTCTCCCCTTCCTGGATGCCCACTCACTCAGTCATCAATTGTGGACAAGGACTGGACTTCTAACTTGGTGAAGCCATGAAGACATCCTCTGTGGCTAGGGAGCTTGCCTCGGGCTACTGATACTCTCTGTGCAGTCCTAATCAGATGCCAGGGACAGAGGCTGCAAGATAGATGGCTGTCTGTCCGTCTGCCCTTGGTCCTCCTCCTGCAGGCAGGTGGAAGCCACCTGAGGACAGGGGCTGGGTCTGAGCCCTTTGGTGTGTTCCCAGGAGCCCCTGGCCTAGCCGGCTGCAGTCATTCACTTAAAACCTGGGAGCGGACTATTTACTTAACACCTCCCTTCCTCTGCAGGAAGTCGCTCCCAGAGCATGGGTTTTTAGTTTTTAATTTTTTTTTCCCCCAACGCTTTCTGGGCTCCTGGGGTTTGGAAATCTCAAAGGAGTTGAGAATTATGGGATCTGGGTCCTCTCCTCCACTGCTTCTGGGAGAAAAAGATCTGGCCTTTCCAGGGGGGGCACTTTGACCATAAATGGCACGGCCTCTGACGGGGCAATCCATTTCTAGGAATTTATCCTAAGGAAATTGCCAGGGGTTTGGATTTAAGTGCAAGTATGCTGTGTTCATGGTTGGGGGATGGGGAAAAAAGAGGGAAAAAGAAAGGAAAATCTCCAGCACTCAGGAGGTCGGCCACAGGAACAAAGTTCAAGGTCATATCCAGCTACATAGTAAATCTAAGGCCAGTCTGAGCTACACGTGACCTTGCTTTAATATACATATGTACATATATACATATATACATACATATATTCTTAAAGGTTAGGGAAGAAAGAGATGGCTTAACTGTTAAAAGCTCTTCTGGTTCAGGCAAGGAACTAAGGTTGGATTCCCAGCACCCACCTGGGGATACATGCCACATCTGTAAATCCAGTTCTGGGGAATCAGATGCCCTCTTCTGACTGCCTTGGGTCATTGTGTGCTCACCGTACACACACACATGTACCCTGGGACTCACATGCCTACTCATAAAAATAAACAGGGCTAGGGTGACGGTTCAGTGGTCAAAAACACTTGCTTAGCCAGGCCCTGGTGGTGCACGCCTTTTATCCCAGCACTTGGGAGGCAGAGGCAGACAGATCTTTTGTGAGTTTGACGGCAGCCTGGTTTACAGAGGGAGTTCTAGGACAGCCAGGGCTACACAAAGAAACCCTGTCTAAGATTGTTATAAGGACCAGAGTGTTCAGAACCCCAGGAGCAACAGAAAAAAAAAAACAAAAAAAAAACCAAACAAATTAAAAAAAAACCCTCCAAAGCTGAGTGGGTGTGGCAACTCATCTATAAAGCTGGGACTCAGAAGACAGAGACAGGAGACCCCTGGAGACTAACCATATCACAAGCTCATGGTTCAATAGAGACCCTGCCTCCAAAATTAAGGTAAAGATCAACTGAGGAAGACCTCTGATATAAGCTCCAGGCTTCCACACACAAGTAACTCTATCTGCAAATGTGCACATGCGTACGCACACACATATATACACACATGCACCCACATGTGAATATACATGCACACACATACAGTAAGAAAGGGAAATCTATAGGTTCATTTGCTAACGGAACATATAACAAGGGCTTCAGGGACAATGACAGTCAAGACAATTCTTACACAAGGTTTGTCCTATGTCATTACGTTTTATACTCACAGAGCCTCTCCCAGTACACACCCATATAACAGATGCAAAATCTGACTTGGTGCCACTAGCCCAGAGGCCCCCTGTTCATCACCTGAGCCCTGACACCTGCTGGTCCAAGAGGACACAGCACAAGGGACCTGCGTGTTGGGGGGATGGGAACCTACTAATTCTAGGAAGAAAGGTGCCCTCAGTCACCCTCCCCACTGACTCTCAGAACTCTGCGGATCCTTCTGGCTAGGGCAGCCGTCCCTCCCTCCATCTCCCCTGGGCAACATCTACCCCACAGGCATCTCGGTGACTCACAGAAGAATGGGGAGAAAAAAAAAAAACTGTTATGTGCAGATGTGGCAGCTGATAGCCCAGGAGGAAAAGGTCAATCAGGGTGTGAGCCTTTACCGAGGCTGAGGTCAGAAGTAAAGGAAAAGCATCTGGGGCTGGCAGAGCGCCCTAAAACACAGCAGATGGGAGAGGGATGCCAGGAGGACCCCAGAGCTGTAAGGACAGGCCAACCCTCCAGCCCCGCATAGGGACAGGGTCTGCTGATGAACACAGAGGGCCAGGTCCCACTCTGGGAGCCACTTACTGTAGAGGGGACCAGAACACTACTAGGGCTGCCTTATGTGGAGGTCACTTCTCAGAAGACCAAGGATACCTGAGAGGGACTGTCTTGGTCAAGAGCACTGTAAATCCTAAAACAGGACACATGATTCCATCATGCACTTGGATGCTAAGGGTGCATGGGGTAAGAGCTTTTCCTTTTCACTGACAAGCTGGGGAGCTAAAGTGACTTGTCTCACTCAGTGGTGGCTTTCACCTTTAATCCAGCACTCGGGAGGCAGAGGCAGGAAAATCTGAGTTCACTTAAGCCAGCCTGGTGGTCTAGAGTGCGTTCTAGGGTGCCAGGGCTACACAGAGAAATCCTGTCTCCAAAAATTAAAAAATATAAGTCATTTGTCTCTGCCCTTCAAGATTCTGTGACCCTCATGGAGTCCCTACCTGCTGGGGCAAAGTTTCTAGGCATGCACGTCATGCTGTTCCGAGGAACTTTTTTTTTGGTTTTCTGAGACAGGGTTTCTCTGTGTAGCTCTGGCTGTCCTCGAACTCAGAAATCCGCCTGACTCTGCCTCGCAAGTGCTGGGATCAAAGGCGTGAGCCACTACACCCGACCTGGAACTTTTTTTTTTTAAGATTTATTTATTATTATATGTAAGTACACTGTAGCGGACTTCAGACGCACCAGAAGAGGGCATCAGATCCCATTACGGATGGTTGTGGGCCACCATGTGGTTGCTGGGATTTGAACTCAGGACCTTCAGAAGAGCAGTTGGTGCTCTTAACCGCTGAGCCATCTCTCCAGCCCCCAAGGAACATTTTCAAAGTGTGTTAAGGTGGGATTATGGAGAGAAGCATAGGCCCTTGTGCCTTCTCATGGCAATGAGGAAGACACTAAGATGAAGCCTGAAGCAGAGGAGAGGCTGGCCTGAGGGGAGAACTCCCCATGGACTGTGACACTGCCTTGAACTGCTTGGGTTTGAGACTGGAGTTAGACTCACCTCGTAGGGGCCCCAGCTCCCTGGAAAGTGTAGGAAGGCAAGTTATTTATTTATGTTTATTGGTTATCTTTTTTATTTTTATTTTTTAGATAGAATCTCAAACGTCCGGTATAGCCAAGGATGCCCATGAACTTCTGATCCTTCCACGTCTACCTCCCAAGTGCTGGGATTCATAGGTTCAGCGCAGCACACCCCATTTAGGCAGTGCTGGGAATAGAACCCAGGTTAAGTTAGGCAGACACTCTACCAACTGAGCCACAGGTCCAGCCCTGCAAGTCAGACTCTCTCAGCAGGAGAATCCAAGGACAAGAGCAGCCTAGGACCTAGCATCTCACTGTCAGACACTCAAAAGGGTCTACACAAGGACACAGAAGTCTCTGGAGGAAAGGGTCCCTCATTCAGAGGCATGTTGTAGGATCAGAAGGACTCTAAGGTCAGTCTCTCCTACTTTTGTGTGGGTTCTGAGGATAGAATTCAGTTTGTCAGGCCTGATAGCACTCACTGATAAACTTAACCCACAAAGCTATCTCACTCACCCCTTAACTTCCAGATTTAAAAACTTCCCCTAAATGTACATTCCTGGGATATACATATATGTGCTTGGTATATATATTGGGGGGGGGGGCTGTTCCAAGATAAGGTTTCTCTGTGTAGCCCTGGCTGTCCTGGACTCACTCTGTAGACCACACTGGCCTTGAACTCAGAGAGATCTGCCTGCCTCTGCCTCCTGAGGACTGGGATTAGAGGTGTGCACCATCATACCTGAAGACAAAGCCTTATTTTAAAGCCAGAATTCTGCAAAAGAGAAAGGGGAAGAGGAGAGAAAGAGAACACAGTGCCTAGCAGGCTACTCCACCATTCCAGCGAGATGCACCGAGGTTCTGATGTTCCTTCTTGGGGGCTCAGAAAGGAGGCTAAACACCCACTGTGTATCCCAGTTGGGGTTATCTTCCTGGAAAGGCCACAGTTCAGGACTGGGGCTGCAGAGGCTCAAAGAAGAATGGGCTGCCTGGTTAGATGCCTTGTTCTGATAACCAGGCCTGAGAAGGGTAGGGCTCAGCTGAAAAACAGATTTTGGGAGGGCAAGAGCTTCATCACACGCTATGCATAGAGGTCCCACCCAGCCAGGGCTCCTCTGCCCGCCTGGAAGCTGTGGTGAGTCTCAGGCTAAGCCTCTGTGTGTGTGTGTGTGTGTGTGTGTGTGTGTGTGTGTGTGTGTGTGTGTGTCTGTGCGCGCAAGCGAGCGAGTGAGCAAGCGTGTGTGTTTTGTGGGGTGTTTAGAACTTTCATTTGTTTGGGGCTAATGATTAAACTGAGGGCCTCCTGCACTCCAGGCCTGTACCTCTGAGCTACACCCCTAGCACCAAAACTCTATTTTTATTAAAAAAAAAAAAAAGCGGGGGTGGGGGGGCGCGCAAAGTTAAGCAGAGTAAGTCAAAATACCCCAAGAACAAAGATGCTATTTCCAGAGTCAGATTGTGGGAGCTCCCAACATCTTTCTGCTTGGCCACTTCCCCTACCTGCATCTCTCAGCACCTTCTAGGCCTCCCAACTTTCTGTACTGAGTCATGAAAGCAGACGCTTGTGGCACCGTCTACATGCCTCCCTGGTAGGCCCTGCCTGTGCTCCCAACCCACCACACACCCCAGTGGCCACAACTCCTGAGCTAGACTCCCCAGGAAATGTCAGGAAGATGGAAGCTAACGCTCACAGTCACCTCCAGGGTGACCCACTCCTGGGTTTCACCCGCAGCCAGGTGAGGGACTTAGCTTCTCCAAAGCAACTCAGGATCCAAAGAAGGATGGCTGCGAACACATTACAGTAAAGTCCAGAGGCTCCCTCCGCTCGTGACCTTGCTCCAAAAGGAAAGAGCCTCCGAAGCTGCCAGATTGTCCCGTTATGCAAGCTTTCAACCGACTGAGCTACACCCAGTCCACTGCTGATCTCTTCCCACCCCAGACGGTCACCACCAGTCCTTACGATGGTGCAAGCAGACATCGGGAAGTTTCAATCTATGCAGTCTGTGAGGAGGCTGTGCATGCGATCACATTCTGAGCTCTGTGAATTCACCGTTCTTTTACCCTTGCCCTCCTGGGCCACGTGGGCCTATCTGTCTGCCTAGGACAGGGGCTCACTTCCTTTTTAAAATTAACTTTTTAAAATTTGGGCGGGGGGGGGGAAGAGAACACATACATTTGCAAGGGGGAGAGGGGGTCAGAGGAGCACTCTTTTTTCCCTCCTTTGCTTTCGTTTCTTGGGGCAGGGTCTCACTGTGAAGCCCTGGCTGACATGGGACTCGCTATGTCTGGTCTACAGAGATCCACCTGTCTCTGCCTCCCAAGTGCTGGGATTGCCAAAGGAAGACGTGCAATGCTTTTTTACCTGTTGCCAGCCATGAAAATAAAAATTCTCTCTCCCTCCGTCCCTCCCTCCTTGTTTCCTCCTCTCTCGATAAGATAACACATGATTACACAGGATGGGTTGGCAGAATGTCAAGAGTCTGGCAGGGCCCTCAAGTGTTGCTTCCAAAGACAGGGAGACGGTCGGGAAGCCTGACATCCTGGCAGTTTGAGGCAAAGTCCACGTGCAGGGAGCCCCGCTGACCTTTTCCCTCCTCTTCTTGCTGGATTGTTGGGATGATGCTAAGTTGGGGAGGGAGTGTGAGTTCCCAGGGGGCTGGAGCTCCAGCCTGTCCCTCCCATAGTCCTGGGTACAACCAAGGCAAGGGCTTCAGGAAATTGCTAGAGGTTCCTTTTCCGACTCGAAGTTTCCGTCCTACATTCCTACACGACGAAATCGGAATCTCCCAGCTAGGAACCCTTAGCCTAGGCCATCTTTGGTCCAGGTCACCCCTTAGAGCCTCCTGCAGGACTCAGAGCCACCTGAGAGGTCAGGGTCAGGGAGCTATGCTGAGATGTCGTTTTCACAGATGTCTGGGCTGAGGTCTGGGCATGGCCAGAAGACCTTTGTGGCTTCTGCTGCCAGGCAGTGTGTTCTAGGTAGGCATTAGGAGACAAGAGTCCATAAACCAAGGTCTGCATGGGTCAGGGTTACATCTCAGCTCCACCCTTTGTAAGTCAGATGGTCCAGGAAAGGCTGTCAAATAACCACAGGGTGTGCAGGCAAAATGCGAGTCTCCCATGTACAATGAAGAATGTTCTAGTATGACAGTCCCAAATACGGTTAGGGACATGCCTATCCAAATTATTTTTACTGATTATCTTAGATTTGAATGACAGTGGGGAGCAGGTTGGGGGTGGTACAAGTCTCTAATCCTAGCACTCAAGACGTAGAGGAAGGAGGAGGGGTTCAAGGCTAGCCTGGACTACAAGAGACTCTGTCTTAAAACAGGGTAGGTGGAGGGAGTTCCTGGAGAGATGGCTCAGTGGGAAAAGTGCTTGCTAAACAAGTATGATGACTTAGATTTGCCTCCTCATAACCAAAATAAAATTGGAGCAGTGAGGCATGTTCCTATAACCCCACCACCAGGCTACAAGGCCATCAGGCCACCAGGCCACCAGGCTGGCAGAAGCAGTGAGCTTTAGGTTCAGTGAGAGACTCTGCCACAATAAATAAATTAATCAATCAAATTGATTGAAGCATGATTGAGGAAAACACATGATTACCGACCTCCTAGTGTGCTTATATGTGCAAGCACAGCCCCCCACACCACACAAGAATATACACTTAACATGCAAAGAGGCAGCATGTTGATCTGCCAGGACCAGTTACTTCAGAACTCTCATCTGAGTCTCCCTTCGGTGGGAGCGGGAGGAGGGAAGCTCCGTGGAGTTGCCTCCTTCATCTTAGAACTTTGCCTTCAGGAGAGAATTTGTTTTGAGCCGGGGTATCCTGTAGCTGAGGCTGGCTTTGAACTCACATCCTCTTGCTTCAACTTCCCAAGAGCTGTTTTTACCAGAGCAAACACCAAGGCCAAAAGAGAATGAGGTTTACGTGTCCTTCCTGAGTTTACTCCAGTCTCTAGTAGGGAAAGAAGTCATGGCTTCCAGCAATGTCAAAGGTCAAAGAGCAGAGGTCAACAGACAGGTACTGTGGCATCCACTGTCACTTTAGTCCAGTACTGGGCCATGTGGCCATCATCCTTATATGAATCTAAAGCTCTGGACAGTGTCCTGACTTCCCCAGTTTTCTGCTCTGGAGAGGCCATGCCAGCATGCACCCTATCCTGATAGTTAAAGCCCCTCCGCCCCCCATGGCCTTCTGCCTGCACCCTGAGGCAGGAGGATCTACCTTCTACCACACAGTGAGACTGTAGAATCAAAAGGCAGCCTGGATAGTACAGACAATTATGGAAAAATAAAAATACACCAGGGGCTAGAGAAATGGTTCAGAGGTCAAGGGGATTTGTTTCTCTTGCAGAGGACTAGGGTTCAATTCGCAACATCCCATGGTGGCTCACAACCATCTGTAACTCTAATTCCAGAGGACCGTATGCCCTCTTCTGACCTCTGTGAGCACCAGGCATGCACATGGTACACACACAGGCAGGAAATCACTCATACAAATAAAATTTAATAGTCTAAAAAAAGAAAAACACACCAAGCACAGCTGCCAAGCTGGTAACTCAGTGGGTCAGAGCACGTGCCACTGAGCCTGACACCCCGAGTTCCACACGGGAGAAGGAGAGAGTTGATGGCCACAAGTTATCTTCTGATTTCCACATACAGGCCACGGCATGTATATGCACACAAAAATAATTAAATGTAACCTAAAGGCAATCTAAACAGACCAAAGCTTACCAACGATAACCACTTTAGATTTTTTTTTTTTTAGTCCTGTGGCAGTAGGTATATTAGAAATTGTACAGCAGGCAGCACTGTCTGGTTCATCCCCCTGCCCTGTAAGTAAGTAGTCATACTCCACTTGGCAGTTTTGGAGTAAAAACTGGGGATGGGGGAGGGGGGCTGGAAGACAGTCCATTAGCAAAGCGCTCGCTCGATGTGTCCAAGAGGGAAGATCTAAGGACCCATGTAAAGAGCCCAAGACAGAGGCACACACTTGCATTCCCGGTAGTAAGATGGGACACACAGGCAAGCAGAGACAGGAGTGCACAGGGGGATTCACGGAGCTCTCCAGCCAGCTAGCCTAACTTCCTTGGCAAAGTTCCAGGCCAACCTTACCTAAAACAAAAAGTGGAACCCCAAGGGGTTATCCTCTGACCACCCCCCACATATATGTGCACTCACGTTCCTCTTCCCACATGCAAATACACACATGTGAACACACACACACACACACACACACACACACACACACACACACACACACACTTGGTTTTGAGTCACAGCTCCTTCAAGTGTTTCCCGGAGTGACTGGTAGGTGAGTGAACCCTTTCTGGGTTTCCGGATCTTCACCTGCAACACTCAGAGGTTCCAACTCGAGTCAGGACTAATAATGGGCTGTCAGTAAATGCTTGGAGCCCGTTCTTGGCTCTTTCCGAAGGCCTAGCTAGGGCCCTCTCCAGACCTCTTCTCCCTCTCTGAATCCTGTCTGTCAGGTTCCTGGGACTTCTGTGGTAACAAAGAAAGAGACAATTGCCTCCCTTCCAGAGGTGGAGCAACGGAGGCCAGTACTAACAGGTTCCAGTGTTTTCCCCAGCCCTGTCCAGAGCCCCATTCCAAACCAAAGAGTTACAAAGGCCTTTAAACCCCACACTCATCACCTCAGGGTGAGGTCAGCCAAAAGCTGCTCTTCCAAGCCCCGGGCTTTGAGATTTTGAAAACAGTCAAACATGAACCTCTGAGTGTCAGCAATCCTGGAAGGGCCCTGAGCCTCCTGGCTGCCAGCACCTATGGCTGCCTCTGGCCTTAGAGCTTCCTTCATGGCCCCACATAGTCCAAAACTCCTCCCATCAGCCACTCTGCAACCCCAGGCTAAGACTCTGCCAGTTTCTGATCCATGAGAAAAGGAGAAAAATCCCCGAAAAGGGCCTTAGCCATCCTCCAACCCAAATCCGTACCTCAGCAGGCACAGATACTTGCTGCCTCCAAGCCTGACAGCCTGAATTCCATCCCTAGGACCCACATGGTAGAAAGAACAGACTCCCCACACATTGTCCTCTGACCTCCACACATGCATTGCGGCATGTATACCCCCACAGATACACACAAAATAAATACCATTTTAAAATTATATCTCTTCACCTGCAACACAGGATACCTTCTAATGACTAATGGTATTCGTCTAGAAACTGTTTGTGGTTTTTTTGTTTTGTTTTATTTTGTTTTTTGTTTTTGGTGGGGAGAGGGTGTTGGTAGGTTTTTCTTTGTTAGGAGACAGGGTCTTATGTAGCCCGAGCTGCCTTTGAATTTGCTACATACAGACAGTGATCTTGAACTTCTGATTCCCCTGCCTCCACCACCTAGTTTTGGAATGATATATGTGATCTACCACAGCTAGCTTATGCAGTGCTGGGTAATAAACACTGGGCTCTATGTGTACCAGGCAAGCACTCTACCCACCAGGGGGCATTCCCTGGAAAATAGAAAGGATCACTTTATGATAATTCTAGGGTGGCCATGGCATACACCATTAACCCCAGCACTCGGAAGGCAGAGGCAGGCAAATCTCTAAGTTCAAGACCAGCCTAATCTACAGAGTAAGTTCCAGGAGAGCCAGGGCTGCTCAGACCAACATGTCTCAAAAAAGAAAGGAAAGAAGGGAGAGAGGGAAAGATGAAAGGGGAGGGACAGAATGTGGAAGCCCTGTGCACACACTTAGCTGAGACACTGACGGAAGATATGGGGAAAGAAGCATATCCATTAGTGAGAAGCCCAATGACAGTTTTTTCCATATTAATCTTCAGAGTCCAGGCAGTCCAGATCCACATCCCCACTGGCCTTCCTGGGGCAGTCAGCAGGCTCATCTAAAACGCATAGGCCAATGGAAATAACCTGAGGAAGTCAAAGCTACGAGAGCATGGTTGAATAACTCACACTACCTGGTTTCCAAGCTCATCATGAAACACACACAGTGATCAATGCTTGGACATATTGGAACAAGAAAAGATAGACACCAAAACATGTAGAAGAACCCAGAGGGAGAACCTCACATGGGTCATAATCATGAATGTTTTTAAAAGGCAGGGTCTCATGTAGCCCAGGCTGGCCAGGAACTCACTATGTAGTCCAAGATGGTTTTGAACTTCTGACCTCTCCATCTTCCCCCCCCCCCCCCCCCAGTGCTAGGGCTCACAGCCCTGCACCACCACAGCTGGTGGCTACAGCACTGCAGGCTGTGTGGCTTCCTGAAGGCTAGGCAGACACTCTGCTGAGTCATATCTCCAGTCTCATCAATTAGCTTTTTTAAAAAGATGTATTTATTTAATGTATATGAGTACACCATTGCTGTCTTTAGACACACTAGAAGAGGGCGTTGGATTCCATTATAGACAGTTGTGAGCCACCATGTGGTTGCTGGGAATTGAGCTCAGGTCCTCTGGAAGAGCAGTCGGTGCTCTGAACCCCTGAGCCATCTCTCCAACCCATCAATTGACGTTTGACAAAGGTACCAACCAATATAATTCCCAAGAAGGGAATATTTTTTGGATCAATGGTAGTTCACTTTCATTAAAAAAAAACAAAAAACAACTGACAGCCAGCCGGTGACGGTGCATACCTTTTAACCCCGTACTCAGGAGTCAGGAACTAGCAAATTTCTGAGTTTGAGGCTAGCCTGGTCAACAGAGCGAGTTCCAGGACCTATATGTGTTTACTTTTTTTTTCGTACACAAAAATCAACTCATGATAGATTATAGACCTAAAAAAAAAATCAATTCATCATAGATTATAAACCTAAACACGGGGCTGGAGAGATGGCTCAGCAGTTAAGAGTACTGACTGCTCCTCCAGAGGATCTAAGTTCAATTCCCAGCATCCATTTGGTGGCTCACAACTGCCTCTAACTCCAGTTCCAGGGGATCCAACCCGCTCACACATGCAGGCAAAACACCCATGAATGTAAAGTAAATACTTAAAAAAAAAAATAGTGGCACATGCCTTTAATCCCAGCAATCGGGAGGCAGAGGCAGGCAGATTTGTGAATTCAAGGCCAGCCTGGTCTATAAAGTGAGTTCCAGGACAGCCAGGGCTATACAGAGAAACCTTGTCTCAAAAAACCAAAATAATAATAATTTTAAAATCTAAACCCCACACCCCAAACAATCAAATTTCCAGAAGAAAATCTGGTGACCTTGGAGTTTGGAAGAGCCCCTCAGAAGGCATGACAAAATTAAAACCTTCTGCTCCTCAAAGACTCCATAAAGAAAATGAAAAGCCAAACCATAAGCAGAGAGAAAATATTTGCAAATATTGTCAACATGGCTGATACCTAGAATATATAAAGAACAGTCTAAAGTCAATAAGCATAGAGCACATCAGAAAAGTCATATAAAAGCTGGTGGCGATGGCGCACGCCTTTGATCCCAGCCTCAGGAGGCAGAGGCAGGCAAATCTCTGAGTCTGAGGCCAGCCTGGTCTACAGAGTTCCAGGACAGTTAGGGCTACAACAAACAAACAAAAAACCAACAAAATAGCCCTATAAAGATCTGTGCAGCTATGCCATCTAAGAAGAAACACAGACAGTAAGCAAACTGTGTAGAGAAGCACTCAATATGTTGCCAATAGGAAAGGGTGATCTCAGACCCAGCAATCATCCTGGACACTGACACAAGTGAAATGAACTCTGGATTCATGGGGAAACCCAAAGACAATGTTTGCTTTGCTTGTTTAAGACAGTCTCATGTAGCCCAGGCTAGCCTAAACTTGAGACAGTGGATGATCATCTGGAACTGATTCCCCTGCCTCCGCCTCTCCAGTGCTGAGATGGCAAGCAGGTCCCTCACGCCCAGTCAGTCTTATTTTGTGTTTTGAAATGTTGGGATATCAACCTCATGGTGTGATATACGCTAGGCAAGCATATACAGGAGCACTCTACTGCTGGGCTGCCCTGCTCCCCAGCCCTACTTTCTATGGAAATTATGTGGTAATATTTCTAAAGGGGCAAACTTCATGCAGCAGGATACTCAAAAACAAAAATTTCAACAACATTCACAGTATCTTACCTGGGCCAAAAACCAAACCCTGTCTGCTCCAGAGAGCTTGTCTTCTTTTTCTAGCTCCTGGTGAACTGACTAACTAACAAGCCTGAGGCTGGGCCAGCCTAGAGAGGTACAGCTAACTCTCTAGGTTAACAGGCTCTGGAGTCAGGCTGACCTAGGTACAGGTAACAGTGACCCGATTCACTTGTTAACCCTGGACACCTTACTTCTCTATTCTGAGCCTTGGTTTTCTCATCTGTAAAATGGACACAAATCACCACAGAACCTACATTATTAGGAATGAAGCATATGGAATAAGAAACACGTCATGTACATTCATCCTGTACTTTGGCCACTATTATACACCCGCCATGACTCTCATGTGCTGCCTAAGAGCAGAAGTAGATCCAGGTCCTGACCAAAAGTCATGCATTGTCTGGCAGGGGACAGAAGGTCTATACAAAGTCTTCTGCATGAAAGAAGTAGAGAGATGGTAGCCACTAAAAGTACAGGGAAAAAAAAAGTCGCTGAGGGCTGCAGTCTCTGAGGGCTTCCTGGAAGAGGAAGGCTTTTAGTAAAACCTCAAAAACAAGTTTGGGGTTGTAGACATCTCTCAGCAGGTAAAGCACTGACTGTGCAAATAAAGCACAAGGATCTGAGTTCAAATTCTCACACTCAGATAGAAACTGGGGATGGTGCACACCTGGAACCCCCCCTTGGAAGTAGGGAAGGGGACAAACCCAGGCAGACCCCAGGGGCTTGAAAGCCAACCCCACAGAAACAGTGAGCTACCATGTGTTTGTTCAGTGAGAGACTGTCTCAAAAATAAGGTAGACGCTAAAGCAAGAGAGGAAGACCCCCCAAACCTAGCGCCCGCCTCTGGTCCTACGCACTTCAAGGCATATACACATCATGAACACGTACGAGGCAGGGGAAGAGAAAGAAGAAGAAGAGGAAGAGGGAGAGGAGGAAGAGGGGGCAGGGGAGAGGGGGAAGAGGGGGAGAGGGGAGGAAGGAGAGAAGGGGGATGAGGGAGGGGGAGGAGGAGAAGAGGAGAAAGAGAGGAAGGGGAGAAGGGAGAGGGGGAGGAAGAGAAGAAGAGGAGGAGGAAGGGAAGGGGGAGAAGAGGAGAAGAGGAGGAAGAAGAGGGAGAGGAGGAGGAGGCGGTGGCAGCGGTGGCAGCAGCAGCAGCGTGGGGATGTAGCTCAGTCAGATGAGTGGTTTGCGTAGCATGCACAAAACCCTGGGTCTGATCCACAAGTAAATCTGGGAACTGTGGCACAAACTTGTATTCCCAGCCCCTCGGGATGTGGAGGCAGGAGGATCAGAAGTTCAAGGCCATATATAGAATGTTCATGGCTAGCCTGGGCTACAGGAGACTACTTCAAAATATTGAATCAAAGGATCAAGCGCCTGTGAAGGGAAAGGCCTGTAAGATTCCTTTCCCGATCCTCTCTTCTCCACCAGATGGCTCTGCCCATCCTCCGAGGGCTGGCGAGGACTGTGCATCCTTGGCATTTCCTCCCCCAAACAGCCCTGTGCCAAGGGGCATGACAGCAGAGCTTAGGCACTGCATGTGTGTCCCCATTCCTGGTGGGTGGGGCTGGCCTGGGACCTTGGGCCTTACCCACCCCACCCCACCCCAACCCATACAAACACGCCAGCGCACTCGTTCCTTTCCAATGGCTTGAATTTCAGTTTGTCTGAGATGTTTTCTTAAGCCTAAGTGTTTTTCTCTGCAGCCAGTCACCCCCTGCCTGTCCTTCAGAGACCTGGCCCTGGTCCCCAGCCCCGGACCCCTCGAAGCTCTGACTGCCAGGCCCCAGTGCCGCCTTTGATGCACGCCCACCCGCTAGACTTCAATGCCGCGGTGTGCACGGCCCCTTTAATAAGTTATTTCCGTGGAAAACCCTGGTAACTGGGTCGTGAATCAAACCCTTGAACACCTCTTATCCATCAAAGCGCCCAAGAAAGGGAGGCTGGGCAGGCAGAGGAGCCCCTTAGGGTAAGTGCACACTACTCCTCCTGAGGCCTACGAGAAGCCCTGGGCACCTGGGCCACAGCAAAAGCTCCGCAAAGATGATGAAATCGCCCCAAAGCCCAGCATCATCAAACGGCCGAAGGACACACTGCCTGCCTGTGTCCCAGGGACCATCTCAGCCCAGCTCCTGGCAAGACTGACAGCTCAAGAGAGGCCAAGCTGGCTGTGGTTCCCGGGGTACAGGAATGTCATGTTTTGGCTACCAGTGAAAGGCCTGGCTCGGTGGAGACACACTTCTTTTCCAGTGCTGAGTTTCCTTCCACTCCTGTCTCCCTTATGTTTTTCCCAGAGTGCACTCGCTGCCCAGGGCTCTAGGAGATGCGGAGCCCTGGAGCTCAAGGCCCAGGACTCAGATCTACTTGAGTGGTCGGTTGGGCATTGCTACCATGTGGGCAGGAGTCCTGAACCCAGGGGAGAGAACCCAGGTCTAGGCCCAACTCTGCCACTTAGAACAAACAACGCCTCCCCCAACTGAAACGCCTGTGGCCCTGGCAGAAGGACACGTGAGAAACTGTCTCTAAGCTTCAGTTGGTAAACTGCTTCCCTTGTGAGCGTGAAGCCCTGAGGTCAATCTGCAGGACCTATATTAAAGGAGGGGTGGGGGAGCCAGGCATGGTAGCATGTACTTGTAATCCCAGCACTGGGGAGGTAGAGACAGGCAACTCGCTGCATGCTCGCTGGCCAGCCAACCTTGCCTACTTGGTGAGCCAGTGGGAGACTGTCTCAAAAAAAACAAGGTAGATAGCATCTCAAGGAATGACACCTAAGGTTGACCTCTGACCTTCAAATACACCTGTATGTGCATAAACATATGTGCGATCACACGTACACACACTTTAAGGCTATGACCCTGAAGACGATCCCCAGATCCTTTAGAAAGAGGTAACAGGCTGATAATGGCTAGCCAGCATCTCTACACTCAGGTATGCGCGCCCAAGAGTAGTACATCCCCGTGAGTATGAGAAGGCCAGCTCAGGGATGTTTTCTGTTGCATCATGGGTAGGAGTCCCATACTAGGGGCCACAAATTCCTGAACTGTGATGTGGATGAGGTAAAAGCACAGACCTCACAGATCCCTCACACAGCCTAGAGAACTCCATCCGGAAATGAGAAGGGCAGACAGCTGCACACGCAACACCAGCAGCACAGGGTGTGCACTTACCCGCACTGTGCTGAAGGAAGGAAGCTAGACCCGGGGACCGGGGAGACGGCTCGGTAATGAGAACACTGCTCTGCAGCCATGAGGACCAAAGTTCAGAGCCCAGCACCCACGTAAGTAGCTGGGTGTGGTTCTGCTCACAACTGTAGCCAGAGTTGGACAGAGGTAGGAGGATCACTGGGACTTCAGTCTAGCTGAGGGAACTCTAGCCTCTGGTCTGGAACAGGGACCTGGGCTACACCACCTCCAGGACTCCACTGTAGCCTGAGCTTCTGAATGCTGAGGAGAGTGGAAAAGATCCTGGCTCTGTCCAAATTCTACATGGCTGCCCATCTGGGGCTAGCTGCCCCCTTCTCCCTCACTGAGCAGAGAATATAGACAGCCCAAGGGGCTTCTGAAGTAATAAAAGTAGCACCACCCAGCCAGGGGTCCAGGAGGCCCTTCTACCCTTTGGTCATCTCAAACTACCGCCACATGGCCTTTCCATCCGTAAAATGGGTCTATCAGTGGAACGCTAATCTCAGCTTTGCACACAGCCCAGCCAAATCAGTCCTTTCCAGTCTTATGCTGAGTGATCTCCCTACCACCTCACCCACCTGGCACCAACCCACCCTGGCTGGTGGTTGGTTTCTCCAGCCCTGTCCACGCTTGCCTGATCCCAGACGACTCAGGGAATAAAATCATCTCCAGGTTTGTTGTTGTTGTTGTTGTTGTTGTTGTTGTTTGAGACAGGATCTCATGTAGCCCAGGCTGGCCTCCAATTCATTATGTAGCTGAGGATGAACTTGAACATCTGATCTTCCTGCCTCCACCTTCCAGGTGCTGGCATTATAGGTATAGACACCGCGTCCAGTACATGTGATACTTGGGGATTGAACCCGTGGCTTTGTGCATGCAAAGCAAGTTCTCTGCTAACTAAGCTATGTCCCCAGCTCCTCGATCCTCTTTGAAAGGTCACTAACATGTTGGCAATGATTCACCTCACAGTCTGGGCTGGTGGCTTTGAGGCCAGCGCCAGACACATGACCTCTGTTTTTCCAAATTCCAAAACTTCTACTATAAGGTGAGTGGGGCCTTCTAACACAAGGGTTAGGGTAGGGTGGGTGATGGGCTATTTTGTGGACTGCTGTCCCTCAGGCTGGGGACCAATGGGGACAGGCCATAAATCTCAGGCATTCTTTCCACAAAATGGAGACAGGCAGCCAAGGGTCATGGAAAGAAAACGTTTCTTATGAAAATGCCTGGTCAAGTACCTTTAAAAGATATTTTCTGCATGAAAGAAATGTCACTCAACCCAGACAAGGAAACGTTTGAGGGTATCCCCTGAGTGCTGCTGATTCCAGGGAGACTGGGCTAGAGGGATGGTGTGAGGGAGGACCAAGGGCGCATGCACATGGCCAAAACTAGATAGGAGGTAACTGAGGGCGCCTCTGGAAGGTCATCAGAAAACCTGTACCAGAGAACAGCCAGCAGCCTGGGTAAAGGCATCCCAAGATGTCCTGAGGGTGGCTCAGATTCAGAGCACCCCAGAAGGACACGCAGCATCCACCTCAACTCTCCCACTATCTCCCTGACTCCTCGCTCCTTCACCCACCGCCAGCCAAGGAGTAGAGATGCCCTGGTGCGTATGATATACAGGTTCACTCCACTGCCATCTTGAGGTGGATATACCTTGGCCTGGTAGCCATGGCAACTAATTCAGCAGAGCAACACAGTGACAGTTAGGTCTACGGTGATCGCCAAGGAGCTATTGACACTCCCTAGTTAGAGAGAGGGAGGTAAGGATCACAAAAATCCTGGCTTGGGAGGCCAGCCATTCCTTCCCTGGCCACTGTGCTCTGGGAGGGGGCTGGGGCATATAAGAGACAGGAGGACTCCGTGATACAGCTTCCATGACATCACCACGCATGATGGGGTGGAACTTGGCAGTGATGTGGTTGCTTTGGAGCCACAGAGGCTCCTGTGAGTAACCCTTTGCCCACGTTCTGCAAGCCAACCAATACATTCACTGGCTCTCCAAGCTGGACTTTGAAAAAAATCCTATTGCTGGTCACCGGTGCCCTATCTGGGGTGATACACATTTGTTCATGGCTGAATCTTGGTTCCCTGAAGGCCAAGAAACCACAGAAGCTCAAAGACCATTATTTGGATCCTGTACCATCCAGGGGGCAGACAGGGCACCTGGGAGGCCCCACAGGGGCCCCAGCCAAGCTTTCCAGCTGAGTGAGCTTAGGCAAGCAACACAACCTCTCTGAGCCTCCGTCATTTCTTCCTTTAATTTGGCTAATAAAGTGGCTGTCTCATAGAGGTGTTGGAAAGTTCCATGAACTCATAGATGTAGGGCACTTGAGAAAGCGCCTGGCTCAGGGCTCTGTGCTTCCAGGGTCATTAACTATAGGTGTGTGTGTGTGTGTGTGTGTGTGTGTGAGAGAGAGAGAGAGAGAGAGAGAGAGAGAGAGAGAGAGAGAGAGAGAGAGAGAGAGCGCCTGGCTCAGGGCTCTGTGCTTCCAGAGTCATTAACTGTGTGTGTGTGTGTGTGTGTGTGTGTGTGTGTGTGTGTGTGTGTGTGTGAGAGAGAGAGAGAGAGAGAGAGAGAGAGAGAGAGAGAAAAGAGAAGAGAAGAGAAGAGAAGAGAAGAGAAGAGAAGAGAAGAGAAGAGAAGAGAAGAGAAGAGAAGAGAAGAGAAGAAGAGGAGGAGGAGGAGGAGGAGGAGAGGAGTGCTCTGTCTTGGTGGCAGGAACTCTCAGGATTTCTCTGCTTACAAAAGGGAGCCCCTGCTGTGAACTAGCTTAATGCTACTCAATGTTCTTTAGGACCAAGGATGTCCTAGGGTTCCCTGGCCCCAGGGGCCCTAATCCCTCTGTTCTTAAACCACAACACACAGGAGAACCACTCAGGACTCTCCACACCCCCATCCCTCCCACATCTACCTTCAGCTGTATCTGCACAAGCTGTTCCCTTGACTTGAGAGAACACTTATAGTCTGTTCTTAGCGAGCGCTTAATTAGCCTACAAGACCCAACCCAGAGGGCCTGCTCTGTGAAGCTTTCCCCAACACCCACAATCTCTTCTTCTTCGACATAGCTTTGTCTCAAGCTGTGCATTGAGGCAATGAAGAGAGGGTCCGCTAACACGATGTACACTATAAAGGCCAGCCTCGAAACCTATCCACCTCCTAAGGCCCAAGAGCTGGAGCCAGCATCCAGAGGCACATTGGCACCATGGGGCTGGAGACCCCTGACCCAATGGGCTCCTGTGCAGCACCACAAACTGAGGTGCTGGAGGCAAGGCTCTTGCCTGCTTGGAGCCACCCAGCAGCAAAGGGCAAAGCTAAGCTTGAAACCCACCCTGGCAAACTGCCTTATCCCATGATGCTCCAGGGCCTACTCCTGAAGGTACCCCTGTGCCCCCCCCTCCCCACAGCAGGCACTTGGTCATTTTGCAACAGCAGCCACCTCTATCCCTCTGTATGACCCGTCACTCCCCAGCAACCAGCCTGGGAGAATGGAACGTCTGTGAAGTGTTAGGAACATAAAGAAGAGAAAATGGAAATAAAAAAAGAGCCCAGGGAAGGGGCTTGCCACTAACACTGTCCATGGAAGGACAGCACCGGCTGTCCCAAGATGCCTCTGTTATCCAGGGAACCCCCATGATCAAGTATGAGATCACCCGCCCATAGTCTCATTCCAAGGCCTAAGAAAATCATCTTTCCAGCTAGCACTTCCTCCAGGCCCTGCTGGCCACCAGGTGTGACTGCTACTGGAACTCACTGAGCTGGCCCTGGACCCCTGCCTCCCCCCAGGAGACGGTTCCATTGGGTGAGGTGCATGCTGCCAAGCCTGACAACTGAGTTGGATCGCTGGGTCCCACATGAGTGGGAGGAGAGAAGCAACTCCCATGAGCCATGCTGTGACACTCAAGCTCACACATGTGTGCACATATGAACATATCACAGTGCATATATAAACGCATCACATGTGCACGTATAAAGAGACAAACTAGCAAGCAGACTTCCGGCCATCCGTTAAAACCCCACCTGAGTGCCCTCTCTTCTGAGACTCCTGGCGGCCTCCTACCACAGCCCCTGATGTGGGTGCCTGGAGGGCAGAATTGATATAGGTCTTATCTCCAGGCTGGGTACCTTTAACAGCTGCACCCTCACACAGGACAATACCTTCCTGGCCAGAGGCTCAGTTACTACCTTCTTTAAAGGGCGTATTACTATTGTCCCCCATTCCACAAGTAGAAAAACTGAGGGGCAGATTGGCTAAGCAGCTGCCCACCTCAATTAATCAGGAGGCAGAGCGGGGACTTGAACCCAGAGCTAACTGTGATAAAGCTTTGCCTGCCACTTACCTCGGCTGCAAGAGTAGATGTGTGCTGGCTGAAGCTGACAGACCCTTAGGGACACAGAGACACAGAGAGCCTGGGCTGGACAAGACCTGTGACCCCGGCAATCAGAGAGAGGCAGGGACACTGTCACATCTGTATGTACCTGAAGATGTGGGCAAAGAGCACTCAGCTGAGAGCCAAGGGCCATGGGACAGACAGCAGGTGAACTTTGTTGTGTCCCGGTGGATGAAGAACTGATGATTGAGGCCGATGAGTGATCACGAGCGACACACGGAGCACCGGTCCGAGTCAGAGAGTCTCGGACAGAGGTTTGACAATCGAACTTACATTCGGGCCTTCCGGACCCTCCCAGGGATTCCTCGAAGCCTAATCCATCTGGTGGGCTAGGTCGAGTCGGGGTTGGGGGCCAGCAGTACTGCCTGCTCCTGAGGAGGAGTATGTCCCAGTGATACAGCTCGGGCTGAGAGGCTAGCAAACACAGTCAAGGTCAAGAGAAGGGTCTGGTAGTCTCCACTACAGCAGCTTATATGGCATACGGACACTGCTGGATTAAATAAACACCTGGCCAATTATCTGCAAGACTCCTGGTTAGTTACCAAATGGATAATGTGTGGGGTGTACAGATGCCAGCCGGGTGCCTTAGCGCAGGATTGCGCAGGCTTACGTGTTCAGAGGCCTGCCACCTTGAGTTCTCACAGAGTGACTATAGTTCTTCCTTTTCTCACCCACCCAGGGCACTCTCTTCTTCTAGGCTGGAGCAGAGGATGCTAGGAGAATCCTGCCCATCCCATCAGCTCTCCTCAAACCACTAGTTCCCACTGCCCCTTCACGCTGCACTTCCATGACTGACAGCCATAGTCTGCCTTCCAAAAGATGACAACCCCACAGCCACTCACTCCCACCATTAGTGTGAGCTTCTTCACCTGATCATGCTTAATCCTCAACATGCGGAAGTCAAGGGAGCAGGAGAGAAATGTCAGGGCTGTTAAGACGCCGCCCAAGGGGACAAGGGGTCCTTTGCTAGCCAGTATCCCAGACCCAAGTAAAGCAAAAAAGCAAAAAAAAAAAAAACAAAAAAAACCTTAACCCCAGAGGTCTAAGAACACCCTCAAAAGAGACCTCAAGCCTGGCAATTTTATCCAAATCCCACTGAAGACACTGGACGTGAGTCTCTATGCGATCTGGTTGATGGTTCACGTCTATGTCTCCCACCTGAGTGACCTTGGTGGAGTCACCTGTACCCTTTGACCTTCAGTTTCCTGTGTGGATCACAGGACCTGTCTGAGCACCCATGCTGAGAGTAGATGCCTACAGGGACTTTGGATAGCCAGGAGACAGGGCCCCAGCTGCAAATTAAGTGAGGACACCATAGCACCAGAGTTCAAGTGTGCCCCCAAAAGAGACCTCATTCTGTCAGGAGCCCCCACTTCCCTGCAGCTCCTCATGTGTCCTTGTCTGCCTGGGCCTGTGACAGATCCCTAAGTCCTGCCATCCTCCTACGTGGCCTTAGTTACAGGACAGGAGAGCAGAGAAACAGGAAGTCTGGCCAAGCTGTGATTGTCGTTGTGTGCAGGACAGTCTAGGTGTGAGAGTGACCAGGCCTACAAGGGCACCAATCCATCAGGACACAGAACAGAGGGATAGCAGCACAGCTGTGGTTCGGTGGGTCTCTGTGTTCTCCAGTTTTCCTCACTGGTTGCACGGAGAAGCATGGTGTCTTGTGTCAGTAAGCTCTCACCCCAGCCCTGGCGCTGAAGTTACTCCACCCGAGCCTCCGTGCACCGCCTGGGAACCTGGGAACCGCAGCTGATCACTCAGCAGCGAGAGGAAGTAGGGCAGACAAGACAGTCTTACGGGGCCTTACAGGGACTGTTCCAGATGGGGGACGGTGGGAAG
This sequence comes from Mus minutoides, assembly GCA_902729485.2. NCBI lineage: Eukaryota > Metazoa > Chordata > Mammalia > Rodentia > Muridae > Mus > Mus minutoides. Next base: position 18,733 of record CACVCL010029438.1, on the reverse strand, counting down.
AATGGCAGTTGTCTCCCTGGATGGCCAGTCAAGGAGATGAAGAACAGTCTGTACTGATCTGAGAGTGGGGGTCGAGAGACGCTGGCATCGTTGCCAGCACCGAAACCACCCTATTGGTCCCTGACCATCCAATGTCTTGGCCCAACCCACTCTGCTCCTGGCCTTTCTGATTCTGAATCCCTCGATGCTCTCCTGCAGGACACCACTCAACCCCACAGGATGAGGTAGTCATGAGTCTCCTATCCACCAAGGCCTGTCATCTGTCCCCTGGGACTTTCCCCTACCTGCCAAGGACCCCTTTCCCTGAGTCTTCCCTCTAGCCAATACCAGCACAGCCCAAAGCTTAGGGGGACACAAAAACTGTTCCAACTGCTTACTCAGACCAGAGATGCCACCCCATTCTCTCCTCCCACACGGGGAACCCCAAACTTTCTTCCCATATCTTTTAGCCTCTCAGAATGCCAACCACTAGACACATTTTTTTTCGTTCTCTTTTTCCTTTTTTTCCCATTTGTTTTCAAGGTATCTCTGTGTAGCCTTGGCTGTCCTGGATTTTACTCTATAGACCAGGCTGGCCTCAAATTCATAGAGATCTGCCTGCCTCTGACTCACAAGTGCTGAGATTAAGGGGTGAGCCGCCACCACCACCACCAGCCAGCTTCCTGCCTGGTTCTTTTTTTTTTTTTTTTTTTTAAAGATTTATTTTATTTATTATATGTAAGTACACTGTAGCTGTCTTCAGACACTCCAGAAGAGGGCGCCAGATCTCGTTACGGATGGTTGTGAGCCACCATGTGGATGCTGGGATTTGAACTTATCACCTTCGGAAGAGCAGTCGGGTGCTCTTACCCACTGAGCCATCTCACCAGCCCCTGCCTGGTTCTTTAACATAGTTTTTGATGTGTTTTTGTTTGTTTGTTGGTTTTGTTTTTGTCGTGTGTGTGTGTGTGTGTGTGTGTGTGTGTGTGTGACTGGTCTCACAGATGTTTGTCTGCCTCTGAGCCCTTAAAGGCCACCACACGCAACTACCTGGGCAGATCTTTAAGGGAGGGAAAGTATACCAAATAAGAGGAGAGAGTAAAGTGGCCTGAGGAGGGGCCAGGGACCAGAGAGCAGACAGAGCTGGAGACGGGAGATCTGGATTCCTGTGTCACATGAGCCACAAGCTCACTGTAGGGTCTCACCTTCTGCCTCCATCTCTTAGAACAGCTATCTTCCTGTGGTCTCTTCCCAGGACCTCAGGAAGACCAGGAAATGGGCAGGGAAGGGCTGCAGATTAGGGAACTGGATAAGTGTCTGGGAGCAGCCAACACTGTCACCTTAGAATCACAGGAGCACAAGAAGTGACAGGCAGAATTCTGGGAATATAGTCATCAGGGTGCACTGAACTGTTAAAGAACGGGGGGGGGGGTGTCAGCACAGTAGCTGGAAGGAGCTGAGGTTCCTGTGGCCACAAAGACTGCTATGTGGCCCTGAGGGACGCCAGGAGTCACTACGCGTATTGGTTGACAACCCAGCTGTCTTGCTATAATGTAAGGTGCTGGGGTGGAGCCTGGCTCACCCTGGCCACTCTGCCTCACTCTTCTGCTCTTTTGTCTTGAGTGTGGAGTCAGGAAAAGATGCAGCTAGCCCAGCTAGCTATCCCCCACTCCAGGCCATAAGCCCGGCTGCCACACAGTACACTCAACCGACCTCAGACACCCAAGTTCCCTGGCCCTCCTGCCCCAGTTCCTCCTACCCAGCCTCTCACATAAAGAATTCCCTTGAATCTGAGAGGTCTTAGGGCCAGCATGTGGGAATTTCAGACAGTTAGGGAACAGCAAAGCCAGGGCAGGGTTCCTTCCTCCTGCTTCCTGACGTGGACAGGGTACAAACACCACCAGCTTTTAGCAAACTCCCCCTTGCCAGTGTGCCCAAGCTATTCCCCTTGCTTACCCACGGCCCCTCCCCCAGAGCATGGAGGGAAAAAGACCCATCCACCTTGAGGTCTCCTATTATGGAGAAGTATCCCAGGCTACAATGATAGAGAGACCTTTCTAAGCCAGGGAAATGGCAGAGACACGGAGAACCAGATTAAAATCTGGCGCGTTACCATCTTCAGGTCCCCAACAACACAACCCACACAGCTTTGGAGCCCAAGCTGGTGTTGAACATCTCTGACTTCAGCCTCCTGAGTACTAGGCTGACACACATGTAATGCCATACCCGTTTCTTACCTCCAATAACACTAGCAAAACACACACTCATGCACGCGCGCACGCACGCACGCATGCACATGCACACAGGCTACCTTCCCATTTACAGAGTAGGCAAATAAGTGCACAAAAATCACAAGAAATCAAAATCCGTTCCACCAAACCCCCTCCCGCCCTCGCCCCCATCGGAATGGCCCACAGCGACAAGTAAGGAGAAATATGCCAACCTGAGAATTCACCTGGAGAAGTGATGAGGGAGTTGGTGGCCTCGGTTTCAGTGTAAGACAATGTAGAATCGGACAGATCTGTTCCAGGAGGGAAAAGAAAGAGAACTCAGTTGGCCAAAAGGCACCAATGCACACGCATACAAAANCCCTCGCCCCCATCGGAATGGCCCACAGCGACAAGTAAGGAGAAATATGCCAACCTGAGAATTCACCTGGAGAAGTGATGAGGGAGTTGGTGGCCTCGGTTTCAGTGTAAGACAATGTAGAATCGGACAGATCTGTTCCAGGAGGGAAAAGAAAGAGAACTCAGTTGGCCAAAAGGCACCAATGCACACGCATACAAAAGGCAGATGTCCCAGGAGACCGCATATTTATTAGTGATTTGTACCTGTAGCCCAGGCTAACCTTGATTTCAATATCTAGCCAAGGGTGGCCTTGAACCTCTGACTCTCTTGCTCTCTCTTGCCTCCTAAATGCTGAGATTGCAGGCCTGAGCCATCAAAGCTAGGGACGTGCAGTGCAGGGAACCAAACCCAGAACTTCATGTATGTTAGGCAACTGCTCTACCAACAGAGCTACACCTCCAGCCCCCTTACAAGTTTCTGGTGTCACTCTGGAACCCAGTCTCAGAATTACTCCAGACCAGGTCAACCATCTAGTCCTAGAACCCTTCTGGAAAAATGCACACCGCTGTGACCCTGACACATGGAAGAGTCTCAGATGTCCTGACCGCAGAAATAGTCCGTGATCAGGGAGTGAGCAAGCCCCAACTGGAAGCCTGTTTGGGTAAGGTTAAACTAAGTCCCTGAACAATTCATAGCTGCTGAATTGTTCACAAACATTAAAATTCTTGAAGTTGTTGGTTCTTGCTTCCTTCCCTTTTCCCTCCCTCCCTCCCTTCCTTCCTTCCTTCCTTCCTTCCTTCCTTCCTTCCTTCCTTCCTTCCTTCCTCCCTCCCTCCCTCCCTCCCTCCCTCCCTCCCTCCTGGAGCTGGGGAAGCTTAAGACAGTCACTAGCCACTTCTGCTCCCGCACGCCTCTCACTAAGGCCCGTGTTCGCTCTCAGGTTAACTTTGCTATCTCTCTCACCTCTCCCACTCCCCAACATCCACACGGCCTGTGGACCTTTGGCTGGGTTTTGCGTTCATGCTTGTTTTTAAAGGCAGGCTTAATTAGGCGCTTCATATGGCGAGCATCATTGGCCAGCCCCTGCCTGCAGTGCACCGAGATGGATGGAACTTTTTCTACCTCATTGGGTTCATAAACTGGTGCTCTGGGGAATAGGAAGAGTTGGGGATTTTTTTTTCCTCCACAGTCCAGGCCTCTGCTACCAACAGTATGGGGTTGTGCCCAGTATGGGACCGACAGGTCTGTCCAGGAGTTGAGCAGCGTGGACCAGGAAGCCCTTAAGCTTTTCAGCTCACCCAGCACAAGTCAGCTCTGGCTTGACAGGCCCAGCAGCCACCAGGGGCTGAGAATCCTGGAACAATTCCCTCAGCTTAGGCTATAGCTAGCTAGGATTCCGTTTCATTTTGCATAAAATCTTTCCTTTTCCTGCACAGCTTGAGGAGCGGGTAAAGATGAAACAGGAACCAATTCGGCCTTCTTTTTTCATTTCCTACTTGTCAGATGCTGAATTTGATTCTGGTTCTTAGTCTCATGTCATCAGAAAAGCACAAAAATAAACTGACTTTGTGTGTTATATTATATAATATGTATATTATATAATAATTGTATAAGTAGTAAAAAGGGAAACAATGCAAGGTACAGGAAATAATAATTTTTAAAAAATATTGTACTATATATTCCAACACACACAAAAATTATATGCTGTATTGAAAATAAGAACATAAGCCGGGCATGGTGGCGCACGTCTTTAATCCTAGCACTTGGGAGGCAGAGGCAGGCGGATTTCTGAGTTCGAGGCCAGCCTGGTCTACAAAATGAGTTCCAGGACAGCCAGGACTACACAGAGAAACTCTGTCTCAAAAAACCAAAAAAAAAAAAAAAAAAGAAAAGAAAAGAAGGACATAAGAAAATCTTCAAAATAAACCCTTCGATGCTATAGTGGAGGATACAGAATTGTGTACTGTTTGTACGTATGTGTGTTTGCATGTTTGTGTGTATGCAAGTGCACAGTGTGTGTGTGTGTGTGTGTATACCAGAGGTCAACTCTGGGTACCAGTCCTCACCTTGTATTTTGACTTTTTTGCTTTCTGAGACAGGGTCTCACTGGCCTAGAGTTCCCTGAGTAGGTTAGGCTGGTTGGCCAGCGAGTCCCAGGGAGAACTGTCCTGGCCTCCTCAGTAGTGGGAGAGGCATGCACCACCACACCGGGGAATGAACTCATGTCCCAGCACTGTACTGGCTGAGCTATCTTCCCTACCTGAAGTTCACATTTAATACCTAATGTCCCCAATGCAGAATGCCTGGAGTCTCACTGAGGCTCGGTGACAGAGCCATGTAAGGGAGCCACCGTGAGGGAGAGGGCTATGCCTGGAATCTGGGGTGTCAGCTCTAGCTTCCCTTCAAAAAGTCAGTAGATCAGATACACAAAAGGCACGGAAGGTCTCCTTCTGTAAAATGTCAGATATTGCTAGCACTGAGCCTTCCACCAATCATCTGAAGGAAAAACACCAGGTCACAGGTTGATTGGGTTAGCGGTTAAGAGCACTGACTGCTCTTCCGAAGGTCCTGAGTTCAAATCCCAGCATCCTTGCCAAGCCCACAGATCTAGACTTTCCACGGAGGCAGCCTTCCTATGGTGGCTGCTATAGAAAGAGATCTCTCTCCTAGCTGCTTGCTATCATGAACTGAAGCCATGGAGGGAAAACGGGTGGGATCTGGACCCCCCAGTTCAAGATGCACCTCCAGAAACAGCTGGTGGTACTAGGGGTCACCACCCTTTCCACCACAAGAGCCTCACGACCTGCCCTGCTTGCTCAGCTCCACGGAGTAGTATGAGGGAGTCACAGTGGGTAACGTAAGGAGCATGCATGGCCTTCCCAACACCGACATTTTGTCACCGCTCCCATTTGAGGGAGTATTCTTGTAACTACGTCATTTAAAAAAATAAAATAAAAACAAAACCGGCCACCGTGGTGCACATCTGTAATTCCAGCAAGCAGGAAGGAGGAGGCCGAGGCAAGGGAATGGAAAGTCTGAAAGGAAGCCGACTAGACTACGTAAGAAGATCCTGTCTCCATCAATTTGATTCGATTCGATCAGTAAAAGTCATTCTTAGCTCTTAGGCTAACACGAAGTTCTGTGAGTCCCAGCAAGAGTCATCTTTGCTTTCTGGGACTCAGCTGTCACATCAGCATCTTTTTCTCCCTTTTCTTTTGTTTTGTTTTTGTTTGCTTGCTTGTTCCAGACAGGGTTTCTCTGTGTAGCCCTGGCTGTCCTGGAACTCACTCTGTAGACCAGGCTGGCCTCAAATTCAGAGCTCTGCCTGCCTGCCTTTGCCTTCTGAGTGCTGGGATTAAAGGCTTGTGCCACCAAGCATGGCTTCCTTTTAGTTTTTAAATGGTCACTCTTTAGGACTTTTCTGCTTCTCCTCAGGCTAACTGACAGACAGTTCCTCCAGCAATGAGCCTGCCACTGATAAATGAACTTTTGAGTTTTTCTCTCTCTAATGGAACAAGGCGCCTGCTATCGGGCTTAGGAGATGCCGAGGCTGGCCTGTGGCAAGAAGACTATGTGGCAAGAAGCTATGGCCTGAGCAGTGGCTGCCCTTGTCAGTCTCTCGGCCCTGCAGCTTCTCAGCTAGGGGTCTCCCTCTCCTCTCTCAGCTGGCTCCCCCTCATCTCCCTACAGGCCATAACCCCAGAGGTTCTCAGTGAAATAAACAAAGCCCCCTGGGCACAGGGCTCACAGTGGGACAAACATCACTGCTCAGCCACTGACTCCCACACCCGTGAGAGACAGCCTTTGCTCAACTCTCCATGGATCGAACTCCTCAAGCAAGTCTAGGGTGACTGTATCTCTGACTTTACTGAAGATGGAGGGCTGGAAGGAACTTAGAGTGACTACCTGGGTCCATGACCCAGGGAAGTGACCTTCCAGCCAGAGCTCACACACTGGAGAGTGGAAGCTTCTACCATAAACAGTATAAACTTACTATTTGTGGCCACTTGGGAATGTTCTAGTGCCCACAACATGCCAATGTACTTTTGAGGCCTGGGCCTCACAGAAACTACTGGTCAGAGAGTTGATGTGTTGGAACTCTTGAGGCCAGCTCACCTGCTACTAGAACTCCACAGACCACATAACTGCCCTAAATCTACAGAGGAGACCCCCAAGGCCCAGGGCATCTCTGCTTTTGAATAGTCAGTCAGTTAGTCGGTTACTTAGTTATGTATATGTGTGTGTGTGTGTGTGTGTGTGTGTGTGTGTGCGCGCGCGCGCGCACGCACCTGAGTGTCTGCATGTGTATCATGTGCATGCAAGTACCCTTGGAGGCCAGAAGAGGGCACTGGATTCCATGGAACTGGAGTGGCAGGCAATTGGGAACCACGTGATGTAGGTGCTGGTGACTGAACCCAGATCCTCTTGGATGAGCAGCAAGTCCTCTCAAACCATGAGCCATCTCTCCATAGGCACCCCCCCCTTTGCTTTTAAAAATGTGTGTGTGAACCCCAGAACATGGGCTGACACTTAGCCTCCAAGCTATACAGAAAAAGACAGCTTTCCACAGCACAGAACTTGACTGGAATGACACACCCTCTCCCCTAACCTCCCTTGGAGACCTCAAGCCTTCTCTGTCCACCTGTCCAGGTAGGGGACAAGGACAGGTAATGCTAAACAAAACTCTACGCCCTGTGTGCCTGTCATACTCTCAGCACACTAGTGGACGGTAACCCAAGGCTGGGGAAGGAAGGAAGGAAGGAAGGAAGGAAGGAAGGAAGGAAGGAAGGAAGGAAGGAAGGAAAAGAGACCCAGAAATTCCAACCTACCTCCAAAGAACAGCTTAAGTCAGAACCCATTCATCTCCCACAGGCCCATGTTTAAAGGTCACAGAGAGGTTAGCGAGAAGCCTGGAATTTGAAGATGTAAATAGTCTCTCTGCAGCAGCCCAACCATGGGAGTGTTTGTAAAAACTTCCCCCAGTTTAAAGGCACCCAATTCAGCCCACCCCTCCAGGGGAGGGCACACTTACCCAGTGGCTTGTACTGGTCAGGAGGAGACAGCCGAGAATAGGGAGGCGGCGGTGATTCTAGAAGACAGGATACATACAGCATGTCACACCTGGTGTTCCACGTGCTTTTTAACCATCAGTTTTCTCAAACCCCAGGAAGTCTTCCATGTCTCCCAGCATCTCTGCTGCCCAAATCTAAGGGCACAGATAGCCCGGGGCTCAGTCCCTACTTGTGACACTTATGCTTTGTGAACTCCATCCAGCAATTTCCTTCACCTCTCCAAGTCAATTCCTCAACTAAAAACCCGGGGGGTGGGGCAGGGGAGGAGGATGTGATAATCACAGACTTCTTGGTTTTGCCAGAGGGGCAAAAGATGGCGTATACAAAATGCTTAGCCCATCTCTTGGTCACACTCCTGTAAATAGCACCTTTAGTATCATTACAGCTAGAAAAACACGGGTGCAGAAGTCAGTGCACATGGGCAGCCAGATAACACACAAGAGGCTCAGTTCTGTTTGCATTAGGACTAAACACAGCATAGAGCCTCTTAGCATTAGCGCAACCCTTACAACATACCTAGAATACATTTATACTGACAATCGTGTGGCTTGTGTGAAATCAAACCTGAATGAGGGCTTCCTCCATTTTCATTTGCCCAGCTCAACAGGTCAAATCGGGAGTTCAGAAGGTCCACCCGTGGAAACGTGGGTGGTGGCTGGTGACAGGGGTGGGAGTGGGGGTCGGGGCAGCAGGGGCTGGCGAGTTGGCTCCGCATGTGGAGAAACTTGCTGCCAAGGTTAAGGGCCTGAGTTTCATCCCCAGAACTCATGCGGTGGAAGAGAACAGATGGTCTGGAGTTGTCCTCTGACCTTCACGTGTGTCATGCCTCATGGGTATGCACCCTCACTATATACGTAATAACAATAATAAAATGTTTAAAGGTGATCTTAAACCAGGTTAGAACCATCAATCCTGGTGTGGGGATGATGATGGAGCTACTGGGGCCCTGGAATGCCCCACAGTTTAGGCCAGTTACTTCCAGCCTCTGGTCTCAGGCTCTCATGGTTTTGTAAAGAAAGGCCAGGAGTGGGTCCCAGCCTTCCAGCTCAGCCTGATTCTGGGTTGTCTATGGTGTTTGCCTTTGGGCCACTGCTCCTTTGCCTAAAATACTCCTCCTTCAAAACATATACTTTGCCATCTGAGGAATTTCCTAGGCTCTTGCTTTACCAGGGAAGTAACAATTTGCTAAACTAAGTAACAATCTGGGTGAATGAAATGACCCTCCATTTTCTGTAAATGAAACCAAACCCCATCAGATCGCAAGCTAAAGCAAACTCCACAGTAATAAAGGAGTAATAACTATTATTAGGTGGCTATCAGGAATGACACAGGAGTAATGAGTGTTTTCGCAATTATAATAAGGCACCATTAGCTACAGGAGCATTAGTTATGTGTGCTCCATACACCCAAAAGAGGCTTCCTTCTCCTGCCCCAACCCTGTCGTCTGCATCCAGAAGTGACTTCCTCAAAGTCAAGACTCAGAGTCTAAAGCAGGGACTCTCTGTGGACATGGGTCAAAGAGGAGAGGTCAAGTAGGGCAAAGCCACTAAAGAGACCAGAACATTCACCTGGTACCAGATACTTCCATTTCACGAATTGTTTTTTGTTAGCTTGTTTGTTTTGAGACAGGATTTCTCTGCATAGTCTCAGCCGGCTCAGAACTTGTTCTATAGACGAGGCTGGCTCTGAACTCTACCTCCCAAATGTTAGAATTACCTGGCTTCAGAATTTTTAAAATATGATTTATTTATTCTTATTTTATGGCATTGGTGTTTTGCCTGCATGTATGTCTCTATGAAGGTGTCAGATCTGCTGGAACTGGAGTTACAGGCAGTTGTAAGCTGCCATGTGAGTGCAGGGAACTGAACTCAGGTCATCCTGGAGAGCAGCCAGGGCTCTTAACTAGTCTCTCTGATTCTTACAGACCTCAAGTACATGATGGTTGTTAATCATGCTCATCGGACACCAGTGTCAATTTACTCTTTTCTCAGAGATCAAACAAATATATAAGATGGTTTCCACATTCCTATTTTGCTTATGGGGAAACTGTCTGGCTCCTGACGCCCAGGACAATCAAGGCAGAGCTGGGATTTGCACCCAGGCCTAACCTCACTGTTCCAAGAGACCGAGAACCAAGGGCCCCTCTCCACCCAGTGCTCCCTCAATGTTTCCAGGCCAGAACAAGAGTGGGAGAAAGAATCCGAGAGCCAAAGAGGACGTCAGTGGCCTCCAACAGCACACAGGGAGGAAGACTATGCAGTTTCAGTGAGAGCTACTACACTCGCATTCATTCATCCTGAGCCCAGGTCCGAGAGAGGTCTGGCTGCCCCGCATGGAAAGGCACGAAGCTCTCAGGGAGAGAAGACTGAGCCTGGGTTCCCACTGCATAGAGGAGTCTGAGGCCTGATGAATGGAAGTGACTGACTCCCAGGGAAACTGGCTGTGGAGCCAGAACCAGAGTCTGTCTGGTGTGCACACCCTTTTTTACAACCCCTGAAACCCAAGGCATGGTTAGACATCTGCCCCCACACCTGTCTCCAGCAACAGAGGTAATAGCTGGAGTGCAGCAAGCACCGGTCACCATCCCAGCCTCCCCCCACTTTGTGTGTGTGTGTGTGTGTGTGTGTGTGTGTGTGTGTGTGTGTGTGTGTTGAAACAGTATCTCTTACAGCCCAGGCTGGTCCTGAATTCAATATACAACCAGGAATGACCTTGAACTCTTGGCCCTCCTGTCTCCACCTCCTGAACACATTGCAGGCATATCCCTGGCCATCCCTAGTCCCTTTTACAGGGACTTTACCTAAAAGCAAAAAAGGGCAGAGGAAAGTGCTCGCCCTGTTTCCCCTAAGGAAGCAGCCACTGCTACAATCACCACTGAGGTAGGGTTCCTAACAGAAAACCGGTAAACCAGAATTGCAGACCTGCAGCCATCAAAAGACAGCTAAGCTTCCAGAAGGGACTTCGTCTACCTACAGAATCTTCTAGAAAGTGTGAGGTTTCTAGTCAGCAGCCCACAATACAGAACTCTAGCTCATCCGATTCAAAGGGGCCCGGGCTTCACTAATTCACTGAGTCTCAATGCAAGAAATAGCTCAGGCTAGCCTCAGAAGTTTCCCTGTGCCTCTGCCTCCTAAACACCGGGATTACAGGCATGCCCCTCCGACAAAGGCTCTTCACTCCTTTTTATTGATGGGGCATCTGACATCCCACCAGGAAAGGACCTGCCCAAGGCTGTGCTGGGAGGCAGCTGCATAAATTATCCTGTTGCTTTGGAGACCAACACTAGGTAATCTCTTATTTTAAAAAGAAGGAGGAGGAAGAAGAAGAGGAGGAGGAAGAGGAGAAGGAGGGGGAGGAGGGGGAGGGGGAGGAGGAAGAGGAGGGGAGGAGGAGGAGGAAGGGGAGGAGGAGGAAGAGAAGGAGAAGGTAGAAAGAAAAAAGAAAAGCTGGGTGGTGGTAATGCACACCAGAGGATATCTCTGGCCATCCCAAGCACCTCTTGGGGATGGGGGGTGGGGGGGGGAACCTGATCCCTGAGAGTTCAAGACCAGCCTGATCTACAGAGTGTGTTCTGGGACAGCTAGGGCTACCCAGAGAAATGCTCTCCAAAAAAAAAATAATAATAAATTTTTTTAAAAAAGAAAGGAAGAAAGAGAAAGAAAGAGAGAGAAAGAAAGAAAGAAAAAAAGAAAGAAAGAAAGAAAGAAAAAGAAGAGATATAGGAAATATAAACTCACAGGTCACAAGACCCACCCTCTTAGAATATAGTTTAGTGGTTTGGGGTGCATTCGAAGAGTTGTGTGACCATCACCATGATCTAATTATAGGAGATTTTCATCACCACAAGAAGAAATCCTATCCCCATTAACAGTCACTTCCTATACTCCAACCCAAACCCCAGGCAACCACTAATCTACTTTTTGTCTCTCTGGATTTGCCTACTCTGAACGTCTGACATATGTGGAATCACACAGGCTCTTTGTGTCTGTTTCTTTCACTCAGCACGACCTTCTCCAGGTTCATCCATGCCATGGCATGTGTGAGCACTTCACCCTTTTTTATGGCTGGATGATATTCCATTGTGTGGCTACGTCACGCTTTGTTTATCCATTCATCAGCTAATGGACATTTGGGCTGGTTCCACATTCTGCTGTTATGAATGATGTGCTGTGAACAATACCAGTAATTCTTACCTGTCGCTCCCACTCCCTCCCACACAGCCTCCAGGATTCGGGAGAATGGAGCCATAGGAGGTGAGCCCTCCACTAGTTGAGACACAGGCTCAGAAGAGAATCTTCTAGTTGAGCCCTAGCTCCTTAGCCACTAACTAGAAGATGTCCTACTTCTTGTAAAGAACTATAATGATTTGGAAATTATTAACATGTTCTATACTCAAACAGAACACTTCTCATGTCTGCAGATTCCTTTGAGAGAACTAGACAAGGTCAAGAGAAGAAAGAGGAAGACATGAGAAACTCCAAGCCCCTCAGACCTCCAGCCCCAGGAAACACTAGAAGCATCTCCCTTAACTTCCTCCGGAAGCTGAATAGTCAGCCAGGAGCCAAGAGCATCAGAACTCAGTCCAGGCCTGCCCAGCCCAGCCACCTCTCTGGTCAGCCCTCAGGGGTGACCTAGCCTTTTGAGATCTAGACCTTCATTTGAGGCCAGAAAAAAGTTCACAGCCTCTCTGCGCCTGGCGGGAGTTTCCATTTGATACTTTCCACCCATCTTTGCAGGGCAGCTCTTTGCTGTAGAACAAGATCCACATGCTTGCCTGGACCTCCGACTTTTCTTTCTCCCCCCCCCCGGGGGGGTGACACCCCCGGCGGGCTTGGAGGTGGGCCCCCTGGGCGTTCTGTTTCTTCTTCCTTCAGAACCTATGGCTCAGATTCCACGCTCCAAGATCGGAGGACAGAAAAAGGAGCTCCTGGCGCTTTAAGGCTGAAGGAGCCTAACTGCCCAGATTCCCCCAGCAGCCAGATAAACAGCGCAGCCGGCTGGCGCCAGCAAGAGGCAAACTGGGCATTATCGCGGCTTCCTCACCTCCAAGAGAGGAGCGGGGAGCAGACAGGCAGGCCGAGGGGCCGCGAGGGGGCGGGGCGGGGAGGGGCCGGGAAGCCCAACTTGAAATTGATCTCATTTCAAAGGGATAATGCCAGGCCAAATAAAAGGAAAAACTTTCTAGCCCATTCTAATTCCTCCAGGCCTGGCCTGGGAACCCTGTGTTTTCCTAGGCAGTCTCCTCCAGCCCTTCAGAAGTGCTCGCTCTCTCTTTCCCGGGCACAATTTGGATAATAGTAATTTACCGAATATAATTACAGAAAAAAAAAAAAGGTAGGGACGCAAAGAGCAGGAGATTCATTCCAGAGTTAATGGATACTTGCAGGAGAAAGGAACTCTATAAACAGGTCAGAGCTGTGATTAAAGTATTTCTCCACATTTCCGTCCACATAGGCAGCCACCAAACTCAGCGCTGCCTTTAGTCCTAAACAGAAAGGCCCCGGGAAAGGTAACTCCCAGGGGCCCCCAGACTAGATCATGCACTGAGACTGGTACTCTGGGTGAGGCTCCTGTGCATAACACACGAAGCTCAAGGAACCTGTAATCTACCCATCACCGCCTCTTCACCTCAGTCATTCAGGCGAACTCAGAACTTTACAGATGGGAGGCCAGGGCCATCAACTTGCCACACTCAGAAGGGGACCAACCACACTTCCCACAGGTCTTGACACTGGAACTCCTTGAGGGTGGAGGCCAGGCACGAAGGACTGGTGCTGGGTGTTCCCATGCACTTTACTCTAGTGGTATGCCCTGTCAGTCAGTCTGTCTGTCTGTCTGTCTGTCTGTCGTCTGCCTGCCCCATGCCTCAGCCTTCTTCCCTGAGCTGGAAAGTTGGGAGGAGCGGTCTCCTTATCAGGACGCGCTCGGCTGAACCCCAGCTATGTGCCCGCCCATTTCTAGGAGCCAGGCTGGCGGCCAGCCCCAGGGGGCGGGGTGGGCAGCAAAGGGCTTCCCCGGTCCTCAGTCCCAGGGAAGGCAAGAGGGTCAACCAGGCATACTGGAAACTCTTGCTTCTTTTCCACAACCATTCTTCAGAGATGCCCCCAGTTGGCTGACTAGGGTCCTCCTAGGTTTGTAGCTTGTAGAAGCGGGCAACAGACACATGCTACATGGCGCCCCCCTCCCAACGAGGAAGAGCTTCAATGGGGGGGGGCAGGATATTAATTTCCAATACTCAGTTGAGTTGAGCATGTTTTCTAGAGCCCTTCTACACTAAAACACACTCTTCCAAGGTCACTAAGCCTAGGTCTACAGTTCCATCAGGTCTCTCTCAACTTCTCCGCGGTTAAGCAGGGCCAACTCGAAGGGCAAAGAGAGGAACTGAGTGGGTCCTAAAGCCTCCAGCTTTTCACCCCTCCTTTTCCGGTCCACCCACCTGCGCGAGCCCTCTTTAGGTCCACCCCCTCCTCTGAGGCTGCTCCAGGTTAAAGGCAAGGCACTCCCAGAGGTGATCCAGTTACAAGCACGCCCACAGCCCTCCTGGTGGCTCAGACCACTGACCTGGCCCCACCCCCTTACCTCCTTCTCCTTTCTTCCCACCTCAGAGGAAGATTTCTTGACAGTATGAATCCGACTCTGTTCCCTCCCCACCACACACAAAGTACCTGGTACAGAGTGACGCTTAACAAACTTGGCTAGTACTGTGACTTGGTGACAGACAAATAATTCACTAGGGCCTTATTAGAAGAGTGTAGTGGGTCCCACCATCGATCTCCCAAACAAAAATACAAGGAAGGTAATACAACCACAGAGGAAACAGATAGCAGTTTCCAAGAGGGGAATCTGTCAATGAGCCTCCAGGCACAGAAAGCCCAGCGCAGGCACAGGCCAAGGATTACCCAAAGTGTAGTCCTTGCACCTGGAAGGACCATGAGGGAAGCACATCGGGAGCCGCAATAATGGGAGGGAAACTTCTTTTCTCCTCATGCCACTAGGCCCTCCTCTAAACATGCCGGTCCACACTGAGTGAGGAGACCCAAGAGCTGACCAGAGCCAACAGCCTGGGACTACCTGTTCCATTTTCTCCTGCAAACGCCATTGGATGTATTCACCTACACCTACAGCGAGTGTTCCTCGTGGTACAGAAAGTGTGTGTGTGTAAGAGTGTGTGTGTGTGTGTGTGTGTGTGTGTGTGTGTGTGTATACACACTTTCTGGCCTGTCAGGGAGGGCCCTTCAGCTCTCCTCACCTCTGCTCCTGCACCTGAGCCTGCCTAGCTAAGCAAGGCTAAGTTAAGGTAGGGTGTGCTCAGAAGATCCCAGGAGAACAAAGGGGCCAGTTCTCGGGGTAACAAAAGAGCTAGCAGCCTCTGACTCTCAGATGCCTCAGGTCCCTCAGAGGTAAGCTAAAGGCCAGAATTAAGAGCCATGACGATAGAAGAGCCTGGCATTCCATCCCAAAGGATGTTGCAAACAAGAGGGTTTGCCCTGCAGAGTCTGGGCTCAAACTATAGAAAGGGACAGGTCAAACATCTTTGCAAACACTTCTGACGTTAGGCGTGATTTCCCTACAGACAGCTTCACAGCCATACCTACCTGGGTGGGGAAGAGCAGATCAGGGGTATAGGATATGCTTACAAATGCTAGAAGCTGGGTACCGACTGAGGTGAGCCCTCAAAGGAGAGGTGGCATTTCCACCTTTGGCCTCTCCATGGCTTACTATCCCGTTTCACAGAGCTGCAATCTATTTTAAATCCCGGAGGCTGCGTATGGAAACCCGAACGTGTCCCTTTCTCACTTCGCTGGCGCCACAAAATAAAGTTACCAACTGAAATTGCAGACATCTATCCCTCAACTTTCCTCAATTCCCTGCAGGCTCCCAGTACCGGGGGTCGGGGGGGGGGGGGCATCCCTAGCGTATTCAACAAAGAGGTGGCCAGAGAAAGGGACCAGGAGGTCGAGGAGACCCTGCGCACGCTCACCTGGCCCGCAGAGCCGGCTGAAGTGGTAGGGGTTGCAACACACCGTGGGCCCGTCGGCGGCGGCGGTAAAGCTGTGGCAGCCGCACAGGGGTTTCAGCTCCACTGCGTGCTGCAGGTCTGGCCAGCGGAAGAGGCGGCCGAGCAGCAGCTGCGGTGGCGCGGGCTGGCCGCCCAGGCGGAGGTCGGCGCGCGGCACCAGCACGCAGCCGCCCGGTACGCCGCCTCGGGACTCCACAGCCTCCAACAGCGTGTCCAGCGAACGCTCCTTGAGCCTCTTGAGCAGCGAGTACGTGACCGTCTTTAGCTCCTGCTCCAGAAGCAGCAGCCGCGAGCGGGCTTCGCGACTCCGAGGCCCGCCGCCTTCCTCCGGCTCCGGGGACTGTCTGGCTTGGGTATCGCCAGAGTCCCGGGGCGCGCCTGCAGCGTCCCGTTCGGAGAAGAGACAGCAGGTCACCGTCTCGCAGTCACTCTCAGGCAGCCAGCCCGGGCCTCCAGGCTCCGCCACATCCAGCGGGGAGCCCCCAGCCCCAGCCCCCGACTCCGACACGGGCCTCGGGAGGCCCCCCGTGCGCCGGCGCCTGCCCGCGATCGGGGCGCCTCTCGGTCCCACCGCGTCCCGGGGCCGCCGCGGGGCTACCGAGCGGACTTCGGAGCGGCTGCAGCCTCCGCCCTCTCGTGCCCGCGGGACAGGCTCAGCTCGGCTGCCCAGGCTCCCATCCTCGTCGCCACCACCGCCGCCGCTGCTGCCTTCCTCCCGATCAGGGACCACACGACTTCGCCAAAGTCGCCGCACCAGCCCCGAACGTTTAGACCTGAACATACGATACCCTTTGGCGCCTGGGGTGGTGGGAGGGGAGGCGGTCTCCGGTTACCAGGGGTCCGTTCCCTCAACGAGGCGCCGGCTGCGCGGGCCGCAGCCCCACATGAAGCTCTACCGCGGGGCGCCGTGCAGACCGCGCACAGCCTGTCGTCGAAGGGGCACCGCAGGGCTGCAACATGAGGGAGCTCGCGCCGGGCCGGGCCGGGAACACGCGCGTGTTGAGCCGCAGTCCGCGAGGGACCAGCGGGCTACATGGATCACGATGGGCCGGGACAGCTCAACTCCAGCTGCTTTGGAGCCTTAGGGAAGCCACCGACGAAACGATGCTAGAGACACCCTGCATGGGCCAGCGAGCCTTCAAAAGTTGCGCGGCTGGTACACGAGCACAAAGCGCTTGCGTCGTGCACCCAAATGTGTCTGCACAGCTCTGCCTTCAAAAGCCAAGCGCTATGCTACATGGGCTTTCCCTGCAGGATCCGAAACTAAGGCTTGTGGATAACTCCCAGATCCCTGCAACAAAATAAAAATAAAAATAAAAGCAAAGCAAGA
Source organism: Mus minutoides (assembly GCA_902729485.2). Taxonomy (NCBI): domain Eukaryota; kingdom Metazoa; phylum Chordata; class Mammalia; order Rodentia; family Muridae; genus Mus; species Mus minutoides. The sequence goes on along the minus strand of CACVCL010029438.1, from coordinate 1,764 downwards.
AAAAGGTCCCAAACAAAACTCAAAATGCTTGGATTTGCACGCACGAAAAGCAATTCCGTCTCAGGTCCCGGGCGCTCGGTGCACTTGGGGCAAGTCTCTCCTGAACGCGGGTGTCAACACATGAGTGGAAGCCGGAAAAAAAAAAAAATCCCAAAGAGCTGCTAGGAATCCTTAATTAAAAATGCAATCCACCGTGGCAGAGGTCGCAGCCCGCCCCACGCTGCGCTGGGTCGCTTCGGGCGCCGCGGCTGCCGAGGTCGCCCCCCTCCCCCCTTCACCAAAGTGCCTCCTGGTGGCCCCGCGGTCCCAGCGAGGTTTGGCGAGGCAGCGCCCGGCGGCTCTTTCTCTGGGCTCAGCTCCCTCGCTCGTTCCCCCGCTCGGCGCTCTCTCTCTTTTTTGTTCTCCTCAAACGCACACTGAGGGCCCCCGGAGGAGCGCCGCGGAGTCATTGGCTGCCTCCCATCATATGCCAGTCTAGACACTTTGGCGGCTCCGCGGCGCTGATTGTTGCGCAAACAAGGTTTCAAGTTTCTTAACTCTTAAAGGAGAACACGTCCCATTGCTGAGCCCGAGGCTCCGAGGGGGCTGGTTCCCGGGGCGGGTCGAACCCGGGCCCCCGCCCCTCGCCCGCCCCAGCACCCCCGCCCCGAGGCTGACAGTGCCCGCGACTCGCTCTTAAGCTCACGTCGTGCCTTGGGCACGGATACCAGCGGTCCCGCACACGCGCTAACAAACACTCACACCCTGCTGCCCAGCTCTGCTGGGTGAACCCACCGCGACCCGGACTCCAAGGCGGCCCTTTGCCTCTCTCTGGCTTGTGCCCAAACTTGCAAACGCGCATTGCACTTTAGAGTCAGTCCAAACCCCCAGCCTCAGCGCGGGCTAATAAAAATGGGCGTGTGCGCGCGCCTTCCTGCCCTCAGTCTCTGGGGAGTTGGGGGGCGGCGGCGGCGAAGTTGGGATAGCGGGTTTCTTCCGTGACCCATGAAGGCTCCACGCACCCCCTGCCCAGAACTAGGGGTCGCTACGCGTAGGCTACACTGGGGGTCGGGGGATCGAGGGAGCACCAGGATAGCCCGAGGTGGGGACTTGGACAGGATGGGGTAGAGGCAGGAGTGCTCTTGGATGACTCCTCTTGGTCGCCTGGGCTCTCCCGCCTGGCGTCCTAGGCTCCTCTCAAGGCCAGGAGCTTTCTTCTCCCTTCGTGGATTTACCTTATGCCCCTTTGAGAGTGATGGAGGGGCGTGCTTTCCTCAGCTCTGTTTCACTATAAAAAAGGGGGCAAGTTAGGGACAGACTTGGGGAACCGGGATGGGAAGGGTTAAGGCCGCTCCTGCCCTGGAGCCGGCGCGGCGGGGTACCTCCTCGGGCGTGCTTGCTAGTCCGAGGGTGGCAAAAGTTCAAGCTTGTAAAGTCAGGATTGGCCCCGCGCGGAGGGGAAAAAAGGCCTGGTTCCCCCTCCCCCTCCCGGGCGTGGCGCCGATTGGCCCAGCCGCAGGGCCGGCCCCGCCCTCCCCTGGCGCGCCGCGGCCCCACCCCCGGCGCAGCACCACGCCCCCTTCCGGGCAGGAGCAGGGCCCCGAGCTCAATGAAAGAAATTCCGCTACTCTCATTGGCCTGGGGCTTGACGCCGCACCCCGCGGGAGGCGGAGTGGGGAGGATGGGGCGCGGACTTGTGATCCCCTTTAGGGTACCCGTGCTCTGGACTGCTGTAGCGAAGGTGGCGTGCAAGTCCAGGACTAGGTCTGGATGTGCGCTGGGGGG
>CACVCL010029437.1:60000-70000 GCA_902729485.2 Mus minutoides | reverse complement strand
ACAGACGAACAGGTCAAAGCCTCTATTAAGTTATGGCCAAGACCATGTTGGCTCTTCATGGAAGAGGCTTGGTAGAAACAGCTTAGAGCACTCATCACATTTCAGCATTCTCTGGATGGGACTGACTTTGTGAAGTTGCTGGAAATAAATAAGATGCGAAGGGGTGATTGGAGTGGGAGTGGAAGCGCTTTGCCAGACACAGCTGTGTGAGATCTGCAGGGGAAATGGTCAGGGAGAAGTTCGTGTGGACGAAGCAGTCAAACAGCACCCGGGAACTCTAGAAGCTTATTGCATATGCTATAATTCCTCTGTAACTCCCAGACCCTAAGGGATAGGCTGTTAAATTCAGCATATTCTTTTAGTGTAGTGCTCTGGGGAGTGAAGAAAGGAAGAGAGATGTTAATTATATCTGGGCAAGGACAGGATGTCCTGTGGCTTGATGGCTGTGGCTTAGATATTAAATCCAAAAAAAAAAAAAAAAAACAAAACTAAAACCAAAAACAAAGGACAGCTAAAATTAGTGTGCAGGCCTGTGTGTTCATAGCTACTTAAGAGGCGAAGGCAAGAGCACGAAGAGCACAAGGCCTGCATGGGTGACAGAGTGGGATGCTGTCTGAAAGAGAACAAGAGAAGGGAATCTAGCTCAGCAGGGAATGCCTGTTTAGCATGCACAAGGCCTTTGCTTCTGTGTCCATCGCCTTAAAAATGAGAATATAACCACACGAGATTTAGATAGCTTGGCTCAGTCTAGAATGGAGACACACAGATCATACTAGTATCAGTGGGGAGTATACAATATTTATAAATAGGCATAATATTACTGGATAATGTAGACAGAACATCTTTCTAGTGAATCAAATGGTCTCGACTCAAGGAGATGAAAATAGATCTGGTCATGTGGGTGGCAATCCATGCGATGCCTTCTGCACCAACCCTTTTCTTCCAAGATGATTCCAAACAGCACATAGTCCCCTTGAATATTTGCCCTTCTTTGTATCTATTGGCAAATTCATTTCAACATTGACAATGTACATCGTCTTATTTAGAGTTTCCATTGCTGTGAAGAGACACTACCAAGGCAACTCTTATAAAGGACAACATCTAATTGGGGCTGGCTTACAGGTTCAGAGGTTCAGTCCATTATTATCAAGGCAGGAAGAATGGCATTGTCTAGGCAGACATGGTGCTGGAGAAGGAGCTGAGAGTTCTACCTCTTATTCTGAAGGCAACTGGGAGAAGAATGGCTCCCATGTGGTTAGGAGGAGGGTCTGCAACCCCACCCCTACAGTGACACACTTCCTCCTACAAGGCCACACCTACTCCAACAAGGCCATACCACCTAATAGTGTCACTTCCTGGGCCAAGCATCTTCAAACCATGACAGACATGCCCATTCATTATCACATATTGTTCTTGACATCCATCCTACATATTTTCTTCTTAATGAATGAGGGGAGTGAGATCTTACTATACATTTTGGGTTAGTATGAGTCATGACCTCTGATCCTTTCCCATGAGTCACTACCTAGACGATCTGACAGTTGCACCCCATACAGCAAGCTTGAAAGGTCAACAGTGAGGTACCAAATTCCCATCCTGAGAGTCAACAGATAAGCACAACACAACACAGCAAAACAAAACAACAAAATCCCAGTATGTTCTTCAGCTGGGCTGCCTGCCCTTGTCTGATCTCAGTAGGAGAGGAAATGTCTAGCCTTGCAGAGACTTTAAGTGCCAGGGTTGTGGGATACCTAAGGGGACCCCCACCTACTCAGAGGAAACAGGAAGGGGGGATGGGGGAAGGATTGTGGGAGGGGGTGAACAGGAGGAGGGCAGCGAGTGGACATAAAGTGAATAAATAAAAAAAATCAAATAAAAATGATACAGTTTTTTAAAATTCTAACTTTATTTTTCAAAATTGGATGAAATCATTTCATACTTATATAAAATGTATTTTAGGATCTGGAGTTGGATTGGTTCAAATCTCTGTCCTGATTTGTATGATGCTGAAGTTAGTTCTCTTGGTTGACCCTTGGTGATTTAATTGATAAAGTAGATAATAGCAAGTACCTGTTTTCCATATTGTTATGAGCAAATGTAATCATACCTGTATGATATCCAACACATTAAGACATCAAATGAATGTGAGCAGGATTTTCCGTATCATTGTGTTTGACCGTATTTGATTAGTTTAATAGGTTGGGAGGATTCAGGGGATATCAGTTTGCTTTCGTACCTCATAATGATCATGCAAAAAATACGTTTGGTAATCTGTTGACATAACCACACTTGTGATTCTTTTGGTGCATTTATACTGAGTTAGTGCATTTGATCCGCCTGTCAGGGGTCTATGGTCTCCACTCTGTGACTGTTGCTAGCTGAAGGTGAGTTACAGTGCTCATGACTGGGTCAGGCTGCAGCACTGGCATCTGGGAGACAAGTGAGGTGCTGTAGCTGGCAGCTGTGGGAATTAAATTTTGGTGGAATGGGGCCATTAATGGTTAAAAAAGAGCTGTATGCTTGAGTTCATCCTAATAGCTAAGCCCCTGCTGGGTTCTGGAGATGCAGAAGTCATGGTAAATTAAGTCACGTCTAATTCTAAGTAAAATTTATTGCAAACTGGTCATACAATTGATTAAAAAAGAAACATGCCTTTTCCCCTAAGGCAGCAAAGAGAGTCTTGAGCCTGGAAGATACCACGTTTCTGGAGTTTGGTCCATTCTTTTTTATTATGATGCCACAATGACTAAACTTTCATTTAAAAATAAAGTTTGAACAATAGATGTGCTTACCTGGATGGAGAAAGCCCATGAGGACTATAGAAAACTAAGGGATGCTGAGGGTGGGAGAAATAGTCTTCCTCAAGGAAGAGCACACCAATTGGTGATCCAATGCCACCTGGTCACCCCCGAAAAAAATGCATATAAATTACATTATACAGACTTAGGTTGTATACATGTAATTAGAGGTATGTATGTATGTATGTATGTATGTATGTATGTATGTATGTGAGTGTGTGTGTGTGTGTGTGTGTGTGTGTGTATGGATATAACAATTATTAATGAAAAAGAGGCCATAAATTTGAAAGAGATAAAGGAAGGATATATGGGAGGGTACAGAGGGAGAAAAGGGAAGGGGAAAGTTATATAATTGAACCATAATTTCAAAAAATAAAGAAATAATTACAAACAACAAAAAATGTTTTGAGCTTGCATTGCCATTTCTTCCCCTTTGGCCTACATTGATGTCAACTTGACAGTGATTTGAAAGTGCGATTTAGTTTTTCATACACCAAGAATGTTTTTTACTTTCTGTCCTAATTGAATAAGCCAGCTGATCCTGTTCTGAATAAAGTCAGGAACGTGCTTTATAAAACATATAATTTTTGGTGGCATTCTTCTGTAGTGTCACTTTCTTCTCTCTAAATAAAGATCTACCAAGTTGTGTTTGAAATAGTAAAGCTACTTTCAGCATAAACGTCCGAATGCCTGGCCAAATTCACGCTTCTGGTCAGTTTTTACTGTGGCTTCCTAGAGCTGGTTATCCATTAGAACTGGGGACTTTCTCCATCTAGAAATGTCCTTTGGAAAGCATGTGTGGCTATAAGAATCTGTATGTTCCTTGCAGATAAGATACAATGTTCCCTGAGCTCACATGGGAGATGGATGGGCTTGTTGTCGTTAACAGCAAATACTTATTAGAGCAACTAGAAATGAACGCCAGTTTCCTGTGCCTCTTGAGGGTTCTAGTGAGCCTGAGCTAACAGTATTTTCATTGTTGAGAAGCAGAGGTGCTGGTTACTGCTCCTTCTGGGCCTTGGTGTTAGAAGATTTGATTGAGCCCTTTAGTTGTGAGAGTGTAGACAACTCCAGCCTCCTGCTCCTTCCATCTCCTGCCTATACCCTACTCTGTGCAGATCTGGGCCCTCCCATTTCATATATATATATATATGAAATGTAAGTTGTCCTTTTGTTCTGTCCTCCAATCTTGACATTGAATAGATCTCATGGATGATTTTAATTTTGCTGTCCATATGTAAATCATATAGAAAATGAGAAATTCTGCTCTTCATCCAATCTAATGTGTTGAGAAACTCTTTAGTGCAAAAATGAAATGTGTGAGTCTATCTGTCTATCATCTATCTATCTATCTATCTATCTATCTATCTATCTATCTATCTACCATTATCTATCTATCTATCTATCTATCTATCTATCTATCTATCTATCTACCATCATTATCTATGTATGTATATATGTATGTATGTATGTATGTATGTATGTATGTATGTATCTACTCAATGGGCAGGTACAAAAAGTTTATTAGAAGTAACTATGGTAGGGTGGGGTCTTTGAAATGAGTTACAAATGGCTTTTAAAAAGAGTAGCTCTGTAAGCGGGACCAACGGGAATGAGTGGGGCCGACGGGAGCGAGCGGGGCTGGCCTGAGCGAGTGGGGCAGACCCGAGTGAGCAGGGTTGACTGGAACAAGGAAAAAAAAAGAGTAGCTCTGTGAAAACTTTCTAATGCTTGAGGAGTTAAAAAACTTAGAAAAGCTTAGCTATTTAATATTTTGTCTTAACATGAAATAATTAGTAATGTTGATTTTATTTAAGGCTATCCCTTGGGGGCTAGAGAGATGGCTTAGTCAACTGCTTGCTGCACAAGCCTGAGGACCTGAGTTTGATCTTCGCTCTAACATGAAATGCCATTGTGTCCCTGCACACCTGTAATTCCTGTACCGGGGAAATGGAGACAGGCTGATGCCTAGAGCTTGCTGGCTAGTCAGCCTAGTGTAGCTGGTGAGCCTTAGGTCCCAGAGAGGCACTCTGTCTCTGGATATCTTCAGAGAGTCAGACCTCAGGGTTGACCTGTCATCCTTACAAACATATGCAGACACACATCTGTGTTTGAGCACTTCATATTTTTTCATAATCCATGTATATTTTCATGTTTTAAGGGAAACTATATCTCACAGGTATCTTAACTAATAGCCTCCCAGTTAACCTTTTAAGCAGTTCCTCACTGAAACATGCCTGTCACCCTGGTAGGAAGCACACACTTTGGATTCAAACATACATAGGCAGGTGGTCATATGAGGACAGAAACACATAAAACACATAAAAACATTTTTTTTGTCTCTACAGTACAAGGTGTCCTTGGTGGCTACTAGAGTTTGGAAGAGAGAAAAATGAGCTCCCCATCCTTCATTTCCACCCTGAGGCTTTGGACAGAGCTTAGGCCCAAGGATGACTTGATTTCAAACTTTTAGCATCTAGCAATGGGAGCCAGGTTTCTGTGGCTTGAAGCTTTCTAGTTTGAGCACTTTCTTAAGGTAGCCACAGGAATCAAACATGGTAGCCACACAGATTTCATGCACAGTCTCCTTGAATGGCCTCCTGGATCATGCTTTGTCATAAAGCACTTTGGTGTCCTACAACTGAGAGACTGGCTGTGTGCACAGCTGTGGTGACTGCAGTACACCATGCTTGCCCACATAGATGATCATGAATTTGGGCATGATGTGTCTTTTTGAAAATATTGTTGGTGATTTGAATACCTTGATGAGTCATGCAGAGACTTAATTTTGGCTTGAATTTTATGGCATTCTTAATCCCTCTAGGGCAGTGGCTCTCAACCTTCTTAATGCTGGGACCCTTTAATATTGTTCCTTATGTTGTGTTGACTTACAACTATAAAATTATTTTTGGTTACTTCATAACTGTAATTTTGCTATTGTTATGAATCGTAATGTAAATATCTGATATACAGGATATCTGACAATGCTACTGGAAGGGGTCATGGCCCACAGGTTGAGAACCACTGCCTTAAGGGATTATAATGCCAGGTTAATGGTTTCTGCTCTGGGATTAAATTCTTGATATTACTTGAAAAAACAAAGAACAAACATTGGTAAACAGATGTTAAACAAGTGGTGCAATCAACTTCCCATGTAACATGGTAATAGTTATTAGAAAATACTGGATGGAGAGATCACCATGGGACTTGTATATTTAAACATAAAACTTAAGGTGCTTAATTTACATATTTGCTTTATAGCCTTATGTGAACAAGAGCTAATTACCATTGGAGTTGGCACTTTATGTGTTCTGGGTGCTGAGGTAGGTGCCACACATTTATCGATACAGTCCCCATTGCCCGTGAGGGTATGAGGAGGGCCATATGACATTGTCTCACTTGCATTCAAGGACTTCACATTGAGACTTTTGATAGCATCTCTAAATCAGGCTATGCAGATTCAGGAGTATGTGAGGAGAATATGAGAGTATGTTCCTTATGCATCAGGCCAATGGGGAATTTTGAATGAATATTTGAAAATCTTGAGCATTCAATGTGAGTAGCACAATGTTTAAAATGCATTGCCTCAGATCTTCGTTCTTGAAACATAAATATTTAAAATAGCTTAGCTCTCTTGAAGTCGTATTTTCATATTCCCTCTTACAGTATGCTTGGAGTCCTAGATCCTGACAATGGTCTGGACCTTTCCTAACCTGGGGGTTCATAGAGGTTCCATGGATTCAGAAGAGCTTTCTCCCAAGTCGCTCTCATCCTGCTAGTTCTAGTAGGCTTGTGTGGAGCCTGGACAATGCATTTATGTAAGAAAAACATCAGACTAAGGGAAGAAAAGTAAAGATTTGAGCATTCCATTGGGAAGGGTTTTTGCTACTCTGGTGTAGCCATCTTTGGGTCATTATACATCAGAGGCAGTGGTACACACAGCTGGGGTTCCCTGCCAAGGTTTTCACTTAGAAGATCTTAGATCAGGGAAAGCTGGTTGGCTTTGCTAAGCTCCTAGTTCAGTCGGCGTACCCACAAGATGTGGAAATCTGAAGAAAAAAAAAAAAGAAACCTCGGGATCCAGCTCTGTGTCTGAACAGCTTACTACTTTAGCTCATGGCTCATCTTATACCATGAAAAGGGGAAACCATTGTGACAATTCTTTCATTGTTCTAAGAGAGGAAAAAAATGTGTACAAATGATCAAACCACAGAAAGTACTAGAACAGAGAAAAGCTAAATTTAATCAGCAACACACTCATATAGCAGGATGTCTGAGAGTAGAAGAGAAAGGGCTCTCTGGCTACATCATCTGAGTGGGGTGGGTGATGCTGAATGCCATGTTTAAGGCCATTGTCATTCCAATGGGGTTGCCCTTAAATAAGTAGGAATGGCATCTTGAGCACCCATCTGGAAAGAAAGTACATTAGAAAGGTGCTTAGGGCAATGTCCCTGCCTTACGGTTAATTGTTTAAAGGCAAAATTCAGGATGACAAGGTACAGGGGCACCACACAAGGTACTGTTTATTAAGCTTGACAGATTAAAGCATTGGAACATTGTGTAGCTATCTGAAATAAAACAGTGATAAACTTCCTTTCCTTTAAGCATGCTTCTAGGGCAGTGGTTTTCAAGCTGCAGGTCTTGACTTCATCAGGAGTCACATACTCGATATCCTTATCATTATAATTCACATTATAATTTACAATATATTATCAATTATATTATCAATTATAATTCACATTATAATTCACAACAGTAGCAAAACTACAGTAATGCAGTAGCAAGAAATCATTTTATGGTTGGGGGTCACCACAACATGAGAAACTGTGTTAAAGGGTTGAAGGCTCAGGAAGGTTGAAAGCCATTGCTCTAAGGCTTGGGAGTGTAGCTCAGTAGTAGAGCACTTGCCTAGCATACAGGGAGCACTGGGCACCTATGACCAACATCACAGAAACATGTCAACAATAGCAGAAGAAACACCTGTTGTCTAGTGTGGAGAACTGATCTTGTTCAGTAGATAAATTGGGTGCACTGTGCATATGTGTTAATATCCTGTGAAATGAGAGTCTGTTCTCTCTCACCCAGGAGATAACTCATAGTAGTCACAACAAAGAGCCCTGCCTGTGGAAAGGTTTCCTTGGGAGCTGTGCTCATTATTGTCAAAATCAAGCTGTCTTTTGTTTGCTTTTTTGGAGTGGGCTTCCCCTTGCTTCTCTCCTTTTCGCTTTCATTGCTACTTGTCTATTTGTACTTTGATTTCCCAAGTTGGGGGTGGGGGTGGAATCTTGCTCAAATCCTGATGTAGGGGAGTCTGAGAACATTATTTACAGAATAAGTATAATATTTTTGTTGAGATAGGACTCCAGGTGTTGCTCTATAGCTGTAATTTTAATTAGTCTTGGTATTTATTCAGCCCTATCTTTCCCTCATGTTTGAAACAATGACCCCATTGTTTCCTTTTTAATAAAGACAACATTAAAAACATGCTCTTTGTAGAAGTAAGTCTATTGTTAATTTTGTATCCTATGAATGTTAATGTATCTAGGCTATGAAGTGACTATTATACATTTAGTGTTTTGTTTTACAAATATGTATATGTATGTGTATGTGTATATGTACCACATACAAATGCACAATGAGTGAGAGCATTGTGATAGTTTGCATGAGAAGTGTGCCTCTTAGGCTCAGATATTTGACCCTAGTTAGTAGTGAGTGGTATTTGGGGGAATGTTACAGACTCTTTAGGAGTATATCAGTGGGAGTGGACTTGGAGAATTCATAGCCTTGCCCACTTCAAATTCACTGTCTGTCTTGTGATTATGGTTGAAGATGTGGCCTTTCAGCTTTTTGCTCCTTCTAACCTCTGTCCCTGAGCATTATGGACATTCACTGTGAAACTGTAGGTCCAAATAAACTCTTGTTAAAATTGCTTTTCATTATGTCATTTAAAAAAATTATTTTTTATTTTATGTGCATTGGTGCTTTGCCTGTATGTATGTCTGTGTGAGGGTGTCAGATCCCCTGAAACTGGATGGAGTTACAAACAGTTGTGAACTGCTGTATGGGTGCTGGGAATTGAATCTGGGTCCTTTGGAAGAGCAGATGAAGGTCTTAACCACTGAGCCATCTCTCTAGCCCCTCATCATGGTGTTTTCTTCAAATCAAAACAATGGAAAGGTAACTAACATATTCTATTCGTTTGTTAAGAATCTTTTGATGTTATAAAATATAGTCCAAGTGCCAATTTTAATGCTCAAACACACTGCATCAGGAGGACACGCTGCAGCCTGTGTGGCTTTAGTGTGCTTTCTACTTTTTATTTCTAACAATAAAACATCTTGTGGCTAAATTCTTGACACAATCAATTTCTCTTTTCTTTCTTTTTTTTTTGTTGCTCTGTATTCTACTAAAGCTTCTATAGCAACAACTTAAACTTGCTGATGTTTTCAGATGGTTTGAGATTTTATGATGCAACAACTCGTTAAAACCATTTGCAAGCATTTAATCTTTCCTTGAAAACAGAAGGTATAATTATTCTTGATTCAATCCCTTGCTCCTGTTTTTGAGCCTTGCAACTGAGCAGTAACACCTTATGCATTTTTAAAAGGCATCTAGACATAGGCCTATTGTATCTTGTACCTACTATATCTAAGTGAGTATCCTTGATGATGTGAGAGATTTTGGTTCAGCTCACAACATATGTGTCCTCTATTATCCCTGCAGAAAAAAGTCCCAGTGGAGACAAAATGAGAAACAAGGTCTCCTTTTTCGCTTTAGCTTGGACACCTTTGGCCTCCCTGTTAGGATGTGGTATGCACTGTATGAGAAACAGAAAAAAATTCAGAAGTTTTTAGGCAACAATGAAGCAGTTATTTTAGGCGGGGATCGGTAGCCCTATGTCCTTGAGAGACAAGTCATGGCTTTTGTATTGGGTTTTGTGAGACATCAAAAAGTAAGGTTTATTTGTTTGTCTGAAGCCATGTGGTTGGGCTTATTTCATCCTGAGTGAAGTAACCCATTCACAAAAGAACTCACATAACATGTACTCACTGATATGTGGATATTAGCCCAGAAACCTAGACTACCTAAGATACAATTTACTAAACACATGATACTCAAGAAGAAGAAAGATCAAATTGTGGACATGTCACCCCTTCCTAGAATTAAGAACAAAGCACACATTGAAAGAGTTAAAGAGATCA
>CACVCL010029437.1:0-55000 GCA_902729485.2 Mus minutoides | reverse complement strand
GAGATTAGTTAAAAAGCTGTGGAGATGACATAAAGAACATGCTCAGTAATACATAGGTCTGGATCAGTCCCTTTTCTCAGTTTGATTTTTACAGAGGACTTGTAGGACTTCCTCTTTAAAAAATTATGCATGTGTGTCTGTGCATATGAATGCAGATACCTGAAGAAGCCAGCAGAGGGCATCAGCTTCTATGGAGCCGGAGCTACAGGTGATTGTGAGTTGCCCGCTGTGAGTGCTGGGATATGAACTCCAGTCCCCTGTAAGAGCAGAACGTACTCCTAACCACTGAGCCATCTCTCCAGCTCCAGGACTCAGCTCTCTTGATTTGCAGCTGTTTGGTCAACATTGACTTCATTTTCTGTAAACAGGTTTGTCATTTTAAAAAAGAGAGAAGGGAAGGTTTCACCTGTGTGCAAGAAGAAACAAACAGACAAAGCCCCCACTTTTCTCTGAATCTGGACGTACGTGTTTCTTGGGCACAGTAAAGTAAAAGATGTTGATTGGAAATTCCAGGCTTTCTTAACTGACTCATACCGGGTCACAGATGCTTTTCTTGTGTTGAGGTCACAGGACCTCATTAATATATGATAGTCAATAGCTCTTGGGTTGAATTGTAGCTACATTTATATTGAAAAAAAAAACAACTAGAGAACCCATTGTTAAATGAAAGCAGGAAAATTAATGAAAAGGAAACTAAGGGTAGAGCTTAAGTCGAAGAAAGATAAGTGGCGATGTTTGGCTGTGGTTACTTAGGGCAAACAGAGACAGAAGCTCATTGCATGCCTCTTTTGGAGCACTAAAACTGAGCAAATTCCATGGTTCCTATGACAAAGGACAAAGGACAAAGGACAAAGGACTTAGGGCTAAGACAAAGGCTGTGCAAGAGATCTATACTTAACAACCTGCCTTCCTTTGATCTGTGGTTTGTCTTAAGGTTTATGGTTGGAGGTGTAGTCTCTTGGGTGGTAGTATTGAGTGTAGTATGGAAATTTTAGGGGTTGTGACAAGCCTTCTAGGTCATTGGGTTGCTACTCTCAAATGAGGTTGTAGGACTCCAGTTTTTCTGCTTCCATGTTTGATGATGGTATTGTTTACTTCCTGATGCGCATCTAGCACTATTACCCACAGCTAATGGCAATTTTTCATGAGAACTTTTACAAATCTATTTGGATGCTTAGCATCTAAAATTCTAATCTTAATTAACCTATTTTCCTTATAAAGTTAGCCCTACTTAGATATTTAATTATAGTAATGAAACATACCACAATTCTTCACTCTTTCTTTCCATACCAGGGTCCCAGTTCTTACTGCTGAACTTAGAGCTCTAAGATAAACTGTCCATCCATCATCCTCCCTCCCTCCCCCTTTCTCCCCCTCTCTGTCTCTCTCTTCATTCCATGTATTCATTTAAACGGGTGGCTGCATTATATAACTGGGGAAGTAGAAAGAAGCTAAACTTTGAGGGTCCATGACTGTTAACCTATTTAGAAATTTCACCCAACAAGACAAGATAATTGTCTAGATATTTCTTCACACTGCTACCACTTGAAAGAGGCAGGTTTTCACCATTGCTTGATAATGGTAAATGTACCTTTCCAGGTGACTGGACATAGCCATTGATCACTTGGTAACAACTCAAGAACCAAGAAACCTAAAGGAGAGATGAGAACTTTCCAGGGTTTATAGAAACAGAGTGAAGGGCAGTAGGTCAACCTGAGTACTTTTATCAGTCAAGGAAGAGTCTGGCAAAGTATTCCATCCTCACAAAAGAGTTAATAATGTGAAGAGCTAGACTGATGGGTGTGTCTTCTCTCACAAGGAGAAACCTTTTGGTCCCCAGAATGCTTGATGATAGAAGGTTCCAGAATTAGGGAGGGCCAAGGAAGACACAAGGCTTTCGTTACTTTTGTATTGCTGCGACAAACTCCATGACCAAGGTAACTTACACAAGTAAGTGTTTAGTTGGGATTGTGGCTCCAGACGATTAGTGTCTAGGATGGTAGAGAAAAGGCATCGAAGTAGGAATGGCTGAAAGGTCACATCTTGATCCATACCAAGACGCAGAGGGCATGCTGGAAATTGCACGAGTCTTTTGAAGCTTCAAAGTCTACTTCTAACAACACATCTCCAACAAGGCCACACCTCCTAATCCTTCCCAAATAGGTTGTCCAATGGAATTCAAGAATTTAATCACATGAGCTTGTGGGGACTAAAAATTGACATTCTAATCATCACATTTACAAGGAGTGTAGCATAACTTATTTTTACCAAAGTAATATGGATTTCCAAGGGAAATAGCTATGTTTAAAAAAATGGTGTGTGTGTGTGTGTGTGTGTGTGTGTGTGTGTGTGTGTGTGAAGAAGGTTTTCTTGAAGAAGTAGAGGAAATATCTTCCCCTCATTGGATCCCAGTCAGGCATTTCTTACCCTCTGTAGTGTTTCACTAATTCAGTAGGCAACAAAGCCATTGACATTCTGAGTTAGCAATGGTAGAACTGCAGAGCAGCAGAAGAGAAGCACAAGAGGATTAGGCAGAGGCTTCTGGGGATGGGTTAGGGGGCAGAGAGCCAGTGGGATGTAAAGAGAAAGGAGATGAGGCTAGAACCCTGTAGGGATAAGTGCAGCCCTGGAAACTTGCTGTCTGCAGTAAGAACAAAGTCTCTGGTGAGAGGCAAAACAGATTGAATGGAGAATTATTAAGGTCACCCCTCAAACTTTCTTTTCCCCATAGTATTGCTTGCTACATCCACTCCAGTAGTGACCTGCATAACTGGCCCAAAAGCCTGGACACGGTCCCAAGGCGAGTTCATGGAAACTTAGTCTCCTGGAAATTGGGCATCCCCATAGCTAGAATGACCGAGATTTGTCCCTGCGATAATGTGGAGGGTCTTGCATGCTTCCTTACAGTATCTTACTGGATACTGTAAGATACTCAGGGCATGCTACTCCCATATACAGTAATTTACCATTATTTAGGAAGAAGGAAACTTGTAGTCTAAGGAAGAACCAGAGTAGATACTTAGAACTATAGATAGCTGAGTTACACCCGTACACAGGAATTTACAATGGCCTAGGGAGAAGGTGGACTATACAATAGACTCGAATATGAACTATGGCAAGGGCACAAAGCCCTTCTCCCTGACTTCTAAGATTAAGTTGACCTTAGGTGGAGCTGCTTTTGATCCTAGTTGTTAACATTGAATTTTATCCCAGTCGTTTCCTACCAGTACTTTGTAGGCATTCCTCTGTTTTGTGTAAAAGTCACTTATAAGACTGGTGCTTGCTTTGAGACAAATTACATTCAGATCCAGCACTCTCTCGTGTCTGAGTCTGTCTGTCAATTCCCGCCGACTCTATGCCCATCTGCCAGAACCCCTGATTCCCACAGACTGAGTGGGGCTGACTAGGCCTGGTCCCTGGTAATTGCTGGAAATGAACTTTTAGTACATGAACAAACAAACAAACAAACAATCAAAACAGCTGATAATAAAGGGTATAATAAAAGATGTAATAAAGATTATAATAAAAAGAATCTACGTCGTACTTAAATCACTACATTGTAACTAGTGCAATTCTAGTATAAGACATTGAATTTAACCCTTGGAACAACATTGTGTTTGTAAGATACAATGTCTTATCATGTAAAACATAGATATAACAATGTATCTTAAAGAAAAAAAAAGGATGATAGAGAGCTAGGGTAACCTAAGAAAACATGGGTGGCAAATGGCTTTATTTACCTGCAATGCACTGTCATTACTGATGACCTGAATCACTCACTCAGGGGCTGTCTGTGCTCTTCACTGTGACATTAGCCCCTTGAGGACAAGGTTCTTGTCAAGCTTCCTTAGCCCTGAGTTTCTGGTTCTGAGGAAGATGGAAAAAAAAAGAGAGTTACTTTATAAACATGCAATGAATGTTTGGTCAAGTAAAGGCTGTCATGGTTGGTGTCTGGAAACCCCAGAAAAGAACAGAACATCAACATGTTAGACATATGTAGCTTCTATTGATTACTTTCTGCATGCAAACCATTATTGTGTGCTAATTGTCTGTAATCTGCATTCTCTTGCCTCCCAGTAGAGTCCCTGCTCCAGCCTGCACAGTTTTTACTTCCTGCTACTTGAGATGGTCGCTGAGCCTATTGTCTCAACCCATCTAGAAGCTTCTACTCACTTCACTTAAGTTCACTGAGCTGAATGTGCCCCAGCGAAGAAGAGCATTTTACTCTGGAAACAAGATCCTGTCTTTTAAAATCCCCCGGGGCCATCAAAGCTGGGCCACACTTGGAAAAGCTCAAGCAAAATCTCGCAGAGCTGTTAACTGAAACTCTGACGAAGCCCTAGACTTTGTAGTGTTTTTTTGGTGAGGCAGATAATTGCTATTAGATACTTAAAGAGCTGGAAAGGAAGGCAAGAGATTAGATGTTTCTGTGATTCCAAAGTGCAGAACTGTAATTGGGGCAGAAAGCTATGCGGAGGAAGATTTTAATTTAGTGTACAACATAACTTTGAAATAATTGAAAGTTTGTGAATGGAACAGGCTGCCGGGACAGTGCATGGGAAGCAGCTGAGCGTGGTTTGAAGGGGATCAAACATCTGGTATGCGATTGAGCTGAAGGATTGTGCATTCATAGCACAACCCATTGGCTCAAAGCTCCTCACTCTGATGGAACATTCTGACATACATCCTGTGCACAAATGTGACAGTATCTTTTATATTCAAATTGAGAAACTAGGGTTAGGAATAAACGTGAGTGTAAAACAGCATTAAAAACAAAAGCAAAAATGAGAGGGAAGAGAAGTTCCAGGGGGTGGGCAGCAGAGGTGGAAGACAGTGTGAATAGGTTTGTAGGTAAGATATTGAAACTTTTTTTTTTCTATTTAATATGTGTTTCTCCTTCCTAAAGAGTTCACATTCTTTGCATTCACTGTGCCATCCTTATCACAGCTACGGTAGGAAGAGACAGTTTCTCCCAAATATGGGAATCAGGGAGAGATCTCTGAGCTTCTCCTTTGGCAATCCTAACACCCTGAGGAGTGGCAGGATTTGTGGTCGTAGCAGTGGGGAACGTGTGTTAGCAGGGCCCGTCAGACTCTAGCTTGTGCTGTATCCTGTGATATGAATACTCAGCTCCAGAGTGCTTAGAATCATTGCCTGAACCCCACAGCAGTTTGGCAGGTAAGTGGTGTTTTTGCTGGGTTAGAGAGGAAACAATAGAGGAATTTAACGCTGGGCATGGGCGACAGAGCTCAAAGAGAAGCTCAAGCACCCTGGGTAGAAGTTTTGTGTTATGTTCATCCAGCATTGTAATAGAATGGGATAGAACAGAAGTGCTCTCAAATGTCTTCGAAGTCCAGGATGGTAGATGGCTATTTCTCACTTGGTCTCTCCTGACTCTTTATTCTAAATAGTAATCCCTCCTTTCCTTCCTTCCTTCCTTCCTTCCTTCCTTCCTTCCTTCCTTCCTTCCTTCCTTCCTTCCTTCCTTCCTTCCTTGAATTCTGGACTTTGCCTGAGTACATTTGTGGGGACTGCTTGTTTTTGTGTGCAAGTGTGTATTCTAGAATGGATTATCCATCCATCCATCCATCCATCCATCCATCCATCCATCCATCCATCCCCCATGGCTCCTTACTTCCTACTTTTAGAGAAAGACCTCTCACTGTACCATTTCTTATAGCAACTTTCTGAACGTGAATAAGAGAAAATATATTGCTGTACTTTCTGACATTTCTGGCAACTCCTTTTCTACCCACAAAGGGAAGTTTTGATAAAGTAAATTATCTTTTGTGCAGTATCTTTCTTCTTTGTGCCTACCATTCTCTCCGTTTCCTATTAAATGACAATTTCTCCGTATTACTTTTACAAGTTGTAATTGCTTTGTTCTCTGGAAGAGAAAGGTAGGTTCATTTTCTCTCTCTATCAACAAATATCTGGGTGAGTGAATTATAGCACTGCTCATTACAGAAGCTTTGCTCGGCTCAGTTTTTAATGATAATTGCCCTTGTCACTCCTTGTGACGTAGACTATAGACATTGTCTGCTGAAGAAGAGTGGGATTAACAAGTCAGAATATATTTTCAGAATGAACTGATAAGAAAAATTCGTGCTTCATTTCAAAGCATTAATTAAACGACAAGGAACTCGTGAAGTGAAATAAACAGAGAGTGGACACACACGACACTGACGCAGCAAATCAAGAAGGGAACCCGGAGCATGCGCTGAGCAGAGACAAACTGTCAGAACTGGTAGCTAGCTCTGCAGTTCTCAATTTACAGTCCCTAACTCTTGTTTCTGTTTTTCACATGGGTGCTGTATTTTCATATTTGTCTTCTTCAAAAGTCAATTTTCTCTCGGAGTTTGCACTTGTGGGTCTGTCTTTTATGTTCAGGATTGTTAGAGTCAACCTAAAAAGGGCAGGGCATAGTCCAGCCAGCAGCTCCACACTGCCCTCCTCAGTCAAGAGTAGGCATTGCCTGTCAAAGCAACAATGATTTGAGGGAAGCAGAATATAATATGCAGCTATGTTCCTAACTCCGGGTGGGGGGGGGTGTGGGGGCTTGAGGGTAAGGGGTTGGGGTGGGGGATTGGTCTGGGGGATGGTAGCAGGGTAGAGCGGAGGGCAGGGAGGGATGAATAAAGCCCATGATTTTCATGCCTAGGATTAACCATAGGGTGGCCTTCTAAGGAAATGGCTTGGCCTAGTTCTCTATTTTCCCTTCTTGCTTTACATTTTCATTTTTCTTATTTTAAATTAATTAATCAATTAATTAACATACCAAATGCTGCCCCTCCCCCGTCTGGGTCTCCCCACCCCCATCCCCGAGTTCCTCCCCCTCACCCCTCCCCGTCTCCTATGAGAGAGTGGGCTCCCCTCTAAATATCTCTTCTACCCTTTCGTATCAAGTCTCTGCAGGATTAGTCGCATCCTCTCCCACTGAGGCCAGACAAAGCAGTGCTGTTCGGGAACAGATACCACAGTCAGGCGACAGCTTTAGGGAAAGCCTCTGCTCCAGTTGTTGGGGGACCCACTTGGAGACTGACTCGTGTGTCTGCTACATACCTGCCGAGGTCACCGTACAGCTCATGTATGTGCTTTGGTTGGAGGCTCAGTCTCTGAGAGTTTCCAGAGGGTCCAGGTTAGTTGACACCGTTGGTCTTCCTGTAGAGTTCTCATGCCCTTCAGGGTCTTTAATTCCTTCCACCAACACCTGTGTAAGAGTCTCCAACCACTGTTCAATGTTTGACTGTGGGTCTCTGCATCTGTTTCAGTCAGCTGCTGGGTGGAGCCTCTCAGAGGACAGCTATGCTAGGCTCCTGTCTGCAAGCATAACAGAGTATCACTGATAATGTCAGCAATTGGTACTTGCCCATGGGATGGGTCTCAAGTAGGGCCAGTCACTGGTCGGTTGTTCCCTCAGTCTTTGCTCCATCTTTGTTCCTGCTCTTCTTTTAGACAGGACAAATTTTGGGTGGGAAGTTTGGTGGGGGTCCCTCTACTGGGGGTCCTGCCTGGTTACAGGAAGTGGACTCTTCTAGTTCCATGTCTCTACTGTTAGGCATATCTGCTAAGGTCAACCACATTGATTCCTGGGAGCCTCCTTAACCACAGGTCTCTGGCACTTCCTAGAGATCCCCCACCCCCCTTACTTCCATTCCCAGCAGCTGCAGATTTCCATTCATTCTTCTGCCTTTTGGGCCTCTCTTCTGTCTCTCTCCACACCTGATCCTACCCCTCTTTACCCTCCTCCTCTCCTTTCTCATCCATTTCCCTCCCTCTCTCCTCCTCCTATGACTGTTTGTCCCCCCGCCCCCCATCTAAGTGAGATTCAAGCAGTCTCTCTTGGGTCTTCTTTCTTGCTTAACTTCTTTGGGTCTGTGGGGTGTATAATGAGTATTCTGTACTTTATGGCTAATATCCAGTTATCAGTGAGAACATACCATGCCTGTCCTTTTGAGTCTGGGTTACCTCACTCAGGATGATATATATATATATATATATATATATATATATAGTTCCATCCATTTGCCTGCACAGGAAAATTCATGAAGTTCTTGTTTTTAATACTTGTGTAGTATTCCATGGTGTAAATGAACCACACTTTCTGTATCTATTCTTTAGTTGAGGGACATCTGAGTTGTTTCCCTAGCTATTACAAATTAAGCTGCTATGAACATAGTGGAGCACATACCCTTGTGGTATGGTGAGGCATCTTTTGGTTATATGCCCAGGAGCAGTGTAGCTGGGTCTTGAGGTAGAACTATTTCTGAAAAACCACCAGATTGATTTCCAGAGTGGTTTGCACTCCCACCACAGTGGAGGAGTATTGCCCTTGCTCCATATCCTCGCCAGCATGTGCTATCACTTGAGGTTTTGATCTTAGCCATTCTGACAGGTGTAAGTAAGATGGATTAGCAGAGTCATTTTTGAGTTACATTTCTCTGAAGACTAAGGACATTGAACATTTCTTTTTAAAATTTTTTTATTAGATATTTTCTTCATTTACATTTCAGACTTTTTTTTTAGAGGGTTTTTTTTTGTTTTGTTTTGTTTTGTTTTTTTTGTTTTTCGAGACAGGGTTTCTCTGTCTAGCTCTGGCTGTCCTGGAACTCACTTTGTAGACCAGGCTGGCCTCGAACTCAGAAATCTGCTTGCCTCTGCTTCCCGAGTGCTGGGATTAAAGGCGTGTGCCACCACGCCCGGCTCTCATTTACATTTCAAAAAGTCCCCTATACCCTCCCCCCACCCTGCTCCCCTACCCACTCACTCCCACTTCTTGGCCCTGGCATTCCCCTGTACTGGGGCACATAAAGTTTGCAAGACCAAGGGGCCTCTCTTCCCAATGATGGCTGACTAGGCCATCTTCTGCTACATATACAGCTAGAGACGCAAGCTCTGGGGGTACTGGTTAGTTCATACTGTTGTTTCACCTATAGGGTTGCAGACCCCTTCAGCTCCTTGGTTGCTTTCTCTAGCTCCTGAACATTTCTTTAAGTACATCTCAGCCAGTAGACATTTCTCCATTGAGAAGTCTCTGTTTAGGTCTGTATCCCATTTTTTAAAATTGAACTATTTGGTTTGTTGGTATCTAATTTCTTGAGTTCTTCCTATATTTTGGATATTAGTTCTCTGTCAGATGCGGGGTTGGTGAAGATTTTTTTCCTATTCTGTAGGCTGCCACTTTGTCCTATTGATGGTGTCCTTAGCCTTGCAGAAGCTTTTCAGTTTCATGAGGTCCCATTTATTAGTTGTTGATCTTAGTGTATGAAATATTAGCATTTGGTTCAGGAACTTGTCTCCTGTGCTAATGTGATCAAGACAATTCCCCAATTTGTCTTCTATTAGTTTTAGTGTGTCTGGTTTTATGTTGAGATCTTTGGTCCACTTGGACTTGATTTTTGTGCAGGGTGATAAATATCGATCTACTTGCCTTCTTCATGGAAGTACCACAATGCAGTGCGTTCAAGAATGCAACGGTAATGTCATGCACAGCACCCTGTCTGTTCCCTTTCCAGGTGTTCTCTGAGCTAACTATAGATATCTCATTTATGGTTGAGCATTTTATAGCCACTTATTCTCATTACTGTTTATCAGTTATGAATCTCTGCAGTTACAACTAACCTCTGCAAAAGTAACTTATCTAAAAAAAAATCTAAGCGCAGCACTGATCTTATGGTTATAAACACAATTATTCTGAAAGCGATTTGACTGGTGGACCATGTCCTATTAAAAATATCACAGCGGTAGCTTCACCAATAAGCTCTATGAGTGCCCAGCCCTGGGCTTTTGATCAGGTTCACAGTACCAGAAATGAAATGCCTCCTGTGGAGCAGGCCTTCCTTGCAACCAGAAAGCATTCAGTTACTTCCCATAACAGACATGCCTCTATTACATCAGTGGACACATCTTGCCTGGCTGGGTGGTAGTGTTGTGTACAGGGACAACAATTGAGGGAGACACTCCAGTGTCTGTCACCCCAGCAGCCTTTTGCAGCATCTTTGGCAACAGGTAGGCCAATAAGGAGGAAGCTTCCAGCCTCTCACCTGGTATTAGTTTGATTTCTCTATGTCCTGTGACCAGAGTGGGTGGTGTCCTAAAAACTAGAGTCTAGTTTCAGTAGGTCTCTAACAGCAGTGACAATTGTCTGTATTCTTTGTGGGTGGGGGAGGGTGGTATCAGGGGTCTCCCTGTTCAACTCATAGGTAGCCCACTTGGCATTAGTATTATCATTTTGTAAGCCATAGCTTCTAGCAGCAGCTTCATCCACTCACCCTGGCTATTGTTTAATGTCTTTTCATTTGAATTGTACTTTTAAAAAAATATAACAACATAATAATTTAATAAATTAACCTTAATATTGTGTGGGGGGAGGGGGAGGGACAGTGTGATGGTTTGTATATTCTTGGGCTAGGGAGTGGCACCATTTGGAGGTGTGGCCTTGTTGGAATAGGTGTGACCTGGTTGGAATAGGTGTGTCACTGTGGGTGTGGGCTTAATACTCTCACCCTAGGTGCCTGGAAGTCAATCTTCCACTAGCAGCATTTGGATGAAGACATAGAACTCTTAGCTCCTCCTGCATCCTGCCTGCCTGGTTGCTGCCATGCTCCCACCTTGATGGTAATGGACTGAACCTCTGAACCTGTACGCCAGCCCCAATTAGATGTTGTTTTTTATAAGACTTGCCATGGTCACGGTGTTTGTTCACAGCAGTAAAATCCTAACTAATACAGACAGCGACTGGGATGTAAAGTGAATAAATAAATTAATTAGTGGAAAAAAATACCCTCTTCATTGGCAAATTTTACCTTTTGACTAGCTTATGATCCAGAGGGGGAGGGAGCTGGGAGGAGGCTCAGGATATCTTGACTGGCTGGTCTGATGGCTGGGTTGTCGAGCAGAGGAGTCTACTAGAATTGCAGCACATATTTACTGAATAAATAGATGGCAGATATCTTTTCTGGTCTTGGGTTCTTAGACTCAGATGAAGTAGTTTGTCTTTGCATTGGGGACACCCCAGTCTCCAGTCTGCAGTCTCTCAGTGCTTCCCTGGCCGCTAGGAGCTTGTGTCACACACATGTAATTTCTCTTGTAGAGCAGTCCTTTTCTCCCCGTTTCCTTTTGGATCAAATTATCTTTCTGTATGGAGTTGTTTTCTTCTTTCTATGTCTCTGAGCCACGATTCTGTTTTCTAGTAAATGATTATTTTCTCAATTACGACTTGACACGTTGCAATCACTCTGCTCCTAATTGCTCTCTGCTTGAAACTACCTACTGCTTTTCTCTCACGATGTAGGTCCATTGACCATCTGCTCCTGAGGTGGCTCATGAAAAGCCTCCCAAAGTATGAGTGGTCCTCCCCATCAGAAGTGAGGATCTCCTCCATTCAATCCTAACTCTTTTCCCATGAACAACATTGACTATTTCATCTCTAACACCTATCACGGAGTCTAACAGAGCTACAGCACATATTTATTGAACAAATAAATGGAAGATATACTTTCTGGTCTTGGGTTCTTAGAATCAGATAAAGGGGTTTATCTTTGCTTTGGGGAGGCCCCAGAATTCTGTCCTTACACTAATCCTTGCCTTTAAACTTGCTATAAGTTTTTTTCCATGGATCCTTTGGGCTTTTGTGACATTTTGATGTTGCTCAGACATCCGAGCTAACATCTGGAGATAGTTCACCATAGAGGCATGTGTAGCACGTCTGTGCCTGCTTCTCCCTGTAGCCTACAGTAATAAATTACTTCCTCCAAGTAACCAGAGGCAGATTTGTACTGAGGGCTGTGTCTGGTCATGTGTTTGGTGCTGGCTTGAGGACTCCCTTCATCTTGCTGCTCATTTGTAAAGCAGATGCGCCTGATGCATCCCAAGCCCCTTGGCTGAACCAGAGCCCGCAGTGTGTTCTGTCTGCTTGCACATGCAGGGTTTTAGGCTTCTTGGGAGAAGAAGGAGCCTGCATCGCCTTTTCTCGACATGTGCTGTCTCCATTATAGCTATCATTCTTACCCCTACTGTCATTGTTGTTAAAGCTAATGACCCACGGTCTCTCTCTCTCTCTCTCTCTCTCTCTCTCTCTCTCTCTCTCTCTCTCTCTCTCTCTCTTTCTCTGTTGTTGTTGTTGTTGTCCAGGGGAGTTAAACCTCTGGCCATGGGTCCAATTTCTGCTGTTTCACCCTTTCTTGAGTAGCTGGGATAACAAGCCTCCATAGTCAGGTTCAATGCTCTCAATTTAGGGCTCTCTTTCTGGAGTCTGCCTGTTCTATCATCCTTTTTAACATATACTTTTCTAGGGTTGGGGAATGATGTGTTGTCCTTCATTTTCATTTTTTTTTTTCAGGGACATGGTACTCAGCTGATACTTTCAAACCTTAGGTAATGCCATTTTTGAGAACATTCTTAATATGGAAACATTTCAAGCATACACATAAGTCTAAAACATGCAATGACTTCCTGCTTACCCTCCCTGGCTCCCACTGCAGCCAGGGATTGGCCGGGTTGGTTATTCATCTCCTGATGGTTTGCTTTTCAGGGAGCTAAAGCAAACGGAAAACTCTACATCACCTGAATCGTAAGGCATTCAGTGTGTGTCTCCAACACACAGCGACTTAAAAATAGTCCAGGTGCCATCAGCACACCTGCTAAAGCCCACGCCTTTGGACCACTTTGGAAACCAGTGTGCGTGCAGTTTCCTGACTTTGTTACTGACTTTGGAATGCAGGTGTCCCTGTTTTCTTCTCACACGTTCTCCACGTTGTCAGATATCTGTCAATTAGCTCTAGAGCAGAACTATCTGGTAGAAATATATAGAGAAAGTCATATAGGCGCTTTAATGGGTTCTAGAAAATTCCCAATTAACTGTCTACACGAGGCCCTCCTGTTACAGTGAGCCCCTCCTGTTACTGTTTGCTAGGGGCTTACAAGCAGTAAGATGAACCATCAGTCTTAAGAACTCAGGTCTCTCCAATTTGTAAGAAAGAGTACCACAGTGTAGATTCTTATGAAATGATGCACTCTTTAAATAAGAGCAGCTAAGCATCTTTTGTTACGTCTAGGGGCTACTTCCATTCCTTCTGTGAACTATGTTGTGTCCACGGTCTAGTGGATTGTTGATTTTTTTTTAAGTATTTTAATTAAAAAAAAAATCATGTGTATGTGTCCATGGAGGCTAGAAGATGGTTATAGGTAGTTGTGAGCCATCTGTTGTGGGAGGTGATGGGGAATTGAACTTGGTCCTCCGGAAGCAATCAATTTTATTTAACCTTTGAGCCACCTCTCCAGTCTTTCTCTCCCTTTCCCTCTCCCTCTCCCTCTCCCTCTCCCTCTCCCTCTCCCTCTCCCTTTCCCCTTCTCCCTCTAGCCCCCTCTTCCTCTCTCTCTCTTTCTCTCTCTCTTCCTTTCTCTCCCTCTTCCTTCTTCCCTTTGGCTGAGTATTCGCATTGTGTATGGGACTCAGACATTACAGATTCTCACTCTGTTTCTGGTCCATCTTTGCTTATTGGTTCTTACTCCCTGCAGTTCTGTAGACTTGAAATCTGAGCCTACTAAAATCCAGTCCATCTCTTCAGGCTCGTATTGTGAACAGAGGGTATTTTCTCTAGGAATAATTCGTAATTTTCTTTAAAGTCTTTTATAATAATTCTGTCTCTCCCAGTGCTTACCACGAAGCTCCTTCCCCTGTGTAAATTTATATCCTCTGCAGAGCTTAGAGTGGGGATGTGATTAAAAGCATATTTATTGAGTTAAAACCAAATCTGAGAGAAGTTGTACTTTATGCATTTTATGTATGTAAGTAACCTTTCTGTTTCCCATCTAAGCTCCTGTTATAAGCTTCTTGAAGACACATCAAATTAGACCCAAAGAATGGAAACATTTCAAACACTCGATTAACACCTTATTAAATGTAAATTAATCAGCTTTATAAAAATAGACTGTAATAATTTTAGAGTTAGCTACAGGACTGATGCGCCTTATTTTAGAGACGCTAATGATGCAGCTGGAAGGTATTGTTTCTGGCCCAGGATGAGCCTTAATTGGCAAATAGCAGTTTAATTGAGTTACCTGAAAAAGCTGCTTTAATAGTTTAAAAGTGATTTCTGTTCTTTTGCTTTTTCCTCTGCTTAAGAAGTGGGTACTGAATTCATTTCAAACCAATGAGTTATTTATACTGCTGTATTGTTTTTCATTAGTTGTGTGGAGATTAGTTGTGCAGTTGCTTGCTCTCTAGTAATTCTCCAGTGTGGAGAGGAGCTTTCAGTCCTGAATACCCTGCAGGGCATGCTTGCGTGCTGGGTGCATATCTTCAGAGACGCATATAGCCTCTTAAATTATGTAAGATTGTTTTGAATAACTTTGGTTTCATCTGTGACAATTTTGAGAAACAGAATTAGGGAAAAAGAGAGCCACATGAGACTTAAATCTAATGGGAGCAAGAAGGCAAGAGCAAGAGAGAGAGAGAGGAGGGGGCAAGCAGCCCCTTTTACTACTGTGAGTCAGGCACACCTGGCTGTTGCCTGGTAACTGTGGGGCAGAGTGTAGACAAAATGCTAACACCTGCCCATTCTTTAAAAAAATATTTTATCTCTATTTTATGTCTCTGAATATATACCTACATGTATGTGTGTGTACCACATGCATGCTGGGTGATCATGGAGGCCATGGAGGGAACTGGAGGTTGTGAGCTACCATGTAGGTTCTGGGAACCAAACTTGGGTCCTCTGGAAGAGCAGCAAGTGCTCTTAACCACTGAGCCGTTTCTCTGGCTATGGTTCTTGTCCATTCTTATTTGTGATTTTGTGCTACTGCAAAAGATACCCATGCTATCCTGATGGTCCCAGGAGGAGGATGACCACTGTTTTCAGATTGTTGCTTTTAATATAGTAGTTGTGAAGATATTTTTGTTTGCTTTGATTTTGAAGAACCATAAATAAGTATAATCTGCCAGCAATCTAGAACAGAGTTCTGGAAATCGATTAGGAATAGATTTAAAGTGCAAGTTTCTTTGATCGGTCAAGATGTTTTTTGGATGAGAAACTCTATGATGGGTGGTTCTTGAGGTATATTGGGAAGCACTGTTGTTTCTGCTTTCAAGTGAAGTGAAAAAGGTTACACATGGAAAATGGATCTTTCTTCTTTCCTTCATAACTCTGCTAACCTTGTTCATTATCAAACATGTTAACTACAATACATTTAATTAATAGTTTTTGGAACATGCAACCTCATGTAGATTTGTAAATGAGTTTTCACAAGGAATGGTTTCTGATTAGTCTATTCAAGCGAACATTGCTAGTCTTTGTGTAGATAAAATAGAAAAGCAACAATGATGTGTCTTTATAGTTGTTTAGGGTCTCTTCATCCTGAATTATTTGTCTCATTCTGCTTGATCATAGGACATTCAAATCTGGATGAAATGTGTTTGGGCTTAAGAAGGACTAGTATATTTTCCTTTATGGAAAAAGTTTTGGTGGATGGAAATACTTTCTCAGATTTTTTTTTTTTTTTTGAGACAGAGTTTGTCTGTGTAACCCTGGTTGTCCAGGAACTTAAGAGATTCACCTGGCTCTGCCTCTTCCTGAGTGCTCGGATTAAAAGTGTGCACCACCACCACCTGGGTTTCAAAGATTTTTGGCCAAGTACATAACTAGTATGGAGAGGAAGGGTCATTTTGATTATATAATAGGAGACAAAAACTATCAAGAATATGGGCTATTTTATAGAGTAGGCCTAGTGGTTTATTGACCACATAGAGCCATCAACAGCAAGGCTTGTAGGGAAGTGGACTAAATGGTCTTCTAGACTAAAATTCTAGACACACTTCTACTTTTGTTTTCCTAGGGAAAGCAGACCTCATTGATAATGGTGGTCTTTTCTATATCTTATAATGGGTGTTTTTTTGTTTTTTTTTTTTGTTTAGCTAAATAATGGTGCATACAGTCCTTAAGTTAAAAGGTGGAAGTTTAGGAAATAGTTTGTAACTGCTAACTGATGTTTTAATATAAAAATTAAATAATGATTCAGTAATTTTACATGGAGTCCGGTCTCATTTTCATGTTGATTATGAAGTATCTGAAGATTAGGACAGGAATTGGTTGAACCAAAAAGGTTTGGATTTAGATTTTACACACACAAAAACACAGACACAACACACACAGACACACACACACACACACATTTAGAGAGAGACAGAGACAAAGACAAAGAGACAGAGAGAGAGAGACAGAGACAGAAACAAAGAGACAGAGAGAGACAGAGAGACAGAGACAAAGAGGCAGAGAGAGACAGAGACAAAGACAAAGAGACAGGGAAAGAGAGACAGGCAAAGAGACAGAGAGAGAAAGAGAGACAAAGAGGCAGAGAGAGGAAGAGAGAGAGACAGAGACAGAAACACAGAGAGGAAGAGAGAGGGAGTTTGGAGATGGAGTTCACCTAGGGAAACTTTGGAATGACTGGTGGAAGAAGTTATGAAGATCTCCTTAGTGAATTTGAAGTGGGATTCTCAGCTGTGTTGTAGGCACACTTAGCCTGTGCCTCGGGATGTGCTGGTGGGTAGATGTTTGTACATCTCTTTCTCTATTAAGCTAAAAGCAAAACAAGATGTTTCTCAGAACCTGCTTTTTGGTGTTATACAATATTGATTTTTTTTTTTGTATAATTAAATTCTTTCTACAGTCTAGGGACTGTTACTGTCAATCTCTTTCACTCTTGGCTCTACTGTGATTTGTTTGGAGGTAGTATTTTAAATGCTCCTCTCTGTATCTAGGCATTGAAATTATAGTTATATGTTTAATAATAACCATTCTGCCCAATCTTGGTTGCTTCTATAGGAAGCCGGGTGGTTTTCTTTGTTGTTTTATGACCTAGGGTAGCCTATCATCTGGTTTTCCTCATCATTAGTGACTTTATTCTTTTTGATCAAGTCACTAATGCTATTTAAGATTTTATTTAGGTTTGTATTTTGCTCATAAATACAGCTAGGATTTTAATGTAGAAGCTCATTTGATTTTTGAATTTTTCTTTTTCTTTAATTAAATATTTTCTTTATTTACATTTCAAATGTTATCCCCTTTCCTAGTTTCCCCTCTGAAAATCTCCTATCTCCTCCACCCTCACCATGCTCCCCAACCCACCCACTCCTGCTTCCTGGCCCTGGCATTCCCCTAAACTGGGGCATAGAACCTTCACAGGACCAAGGGCCTCTCCTCCCATTGATACCGACTAGGCCATCCTCTGCTACATATGCAGCTAGAGCCATGAGTCCTACCATGTGTTTTCTTTGATTGGTGGTTCATCGCTCCTGCCCCCTCAATCTTAGTAGAAGGTACAGTTAGACCTCAGGGGTACCAAGTTGCTTAATAAATACAATTTCAAAGCAACTAAAGAGACACTTTTTTTTCAGCAAGCTATCAATGTTCACTTTTCAGTAAGCCATCAATGTTCATGTTTCTATAGTCACTTATTGGAAGTACCAAAGAGCCCTTTCAAATTCATATCTTAAAATTGGAGGTCAGTATTACCTGCTGTGGAGAGAGGGCCCCTTGGTTTGCCTCTTTCTTCACTTCTCAGAGTTCAGCAACAGAATATATAGTTGAAGCTACTTGGGGATCTCATTTTGATGGAGAAGTGGGGAAATCAAGTATATCAGCTGTCAAAGAAGTGCCTCGTTGGGATGAACTGGGTTCGTACCTGACTTGATTTTGTCTGTGGATGGGATGAAGTGGCATAGGATAGGTGCACATTAAATATTATTTGACCAGATCCTAGTCAAAGGCTTTTTTTTAATATCAAGAACTATACAATAATATAAAGTAAATGTCAATAGTATTGTATTTGACATTAACACAATGATTTAAGTTGTAAATTATGTGATATAATTTTATACATAATATTAATCAGAAAATGCCTTATGTCTTATTGTCCTTGATACTTTAGCTCAGGAGTAAGTCAACTACAGCTTGTGAATTTTGAAAAATTTATATATATATATATATATATATATATATATATATATATATTTTACCATGGTAGATTCTTAGCTTGTTCAGCCTAACAACATGTTTCTTAGCCTTTTGCAAAGTTTGTTGACCCATGTGGTTGGAGTAATTAATATCTTAGTAGTGTAGCTTGTTATGGCTTTTTTGTTCATATTTGGAAAAGATGATTAAAATTAAATTTACCATTTGTTCTGTATTTTTGGCTCTTTGAATACACATTTTTTTCCAGACTGATTTCTTTTTCTTTTCTTTTTATGTTGTTGTTGCTTCACTGACTCGCCCCGACTCCTGACTTGTCTGGAACTCTTTATGCAGACCAAGCTTGCCTCAACCTCACAGAGATTTGTCTGCCTTTGCCTCCTAAATAACAGGATTGAAAGACTGTGTCACCACGCTCAGCTTAGACTGAATTTTAACTTACTATAGGACTCCATGGAGGGTCTATGTTGTGTGTCTGTCTGATAGTCTTGAACAGATTTCAAAGAGAAAACTGTGTCTGATTTGTGGAAAGGATTTATTGAGAGAGAGAGAGAGAGAGAGAAGGAGGAGGAGGAGGAGGGTGGGAAGGAGATATGGAAAGTAGTCTTCAGTACTTGCATTAATTATTTCCCATCAGCCAGTTCCTTGCTAGATCAAGTTTGTTTTCTACACCTGACTTTGGTTTTGGCCTCAGTCAGTATTTGGAAAATGGAGGCAGTTGTTATTTATGAAATACTTGACTTTTGGCTTTCATTGTCCTTTTATTTTTTCTTTCAACTTTTATTAGATATTTTCTTCATTTACATTTCAAGTGTAATCAAGAAAGTTCCCTGTATCCTCCCCCCTCCCAGCCCTGCTCCCCTACCCACCCACTCCCACCCCTTGGCCCCGGCGTTCCCCTGTATTGGGGCATATAAAGTCTGCATAACCAAGGTGCCTCTCTTCCCACTGATGGCCAACTAGGCCACCCTCTTCTATATATGCAGCTAGAGACATGAGCTCAGAGGTACTAGTTAGTTCATTGTACTTTTTATATTACACAAGTACTCTAGTTTGGATCTTAAATTTCTCCTAATGGCTAGTGCATTAAAGACTTGTTTCCTAGAGAAGGGCTGGCAGGAAGATATGGAATCTTCCTTCCTTCCTTCCTTCCTTCCTTCCTTCCTTCCTTCCTTCCTTCCTTCCTTCCTTCCTTCCTTCCTTCCTTCCTTCCTTCCCTTTATATCCAGATAGCAGCCCCCTCCCTTCTCTCCTCCCAAGCTCACTCTCACACTCCCTTCCCCCATTACCCCTCTGAGGAGAAGGGGAAGGCCCCCATGGGTACCATTCCACTCTGGGACATTAAATCACAGCAGGAGTAGATGTATCCTTGTCTAATCAGGCCGTCCAGCTAGGGGAAGAGGGTCAAATGGCAGGCAACAGCATCAGAGATAGCTCCCCCTCTAATTGTTAGGGGCCCCACATGAAGGCCAAGATGCACATTTGCTACAAATGTGTAGGAGGCCTACATCAAGCCCCTGCATGTTCTTTGATTGACGATTCGGTCTCTGTGAGCCTCCAATGGACCAAGGTTTGCTGACTTTGTAGGTCTTCTTGTAGGGCCCTTGACTCCTCCAGGTCAGTCACTTTTATTTCCCACTTTTCCAGAAGATTCCCTGACCTCCACCTGATATTTGGCTATGGGTCTCTGCATCTGCTTCTATTAGCTGCTGGATAAAGCCTCTTAGGAGACTGTTATGCTAGGCTCCTGTCTTCAAGAACAACAATATCATTAATAACGTCAGGGGTTGGCTCTCTCCCATAGAATGGGTCTCAAGTTGGGCAAGTCATTGGTTGGCTGTACCCTCAATCTCTGCTTCATCTTTACCTCTTTATCTCTTTGCATCTTGTAGGCAGGACAAATTTTGGGTTGAAGGTTTTGTGGGTGGGTTGATGTCCCCTTTCTCCACTGGAAGTCCCACTTGGCTACTACAGGAGGTGGCCACTTCAGTCATCATATCCACAACAACTAGGAGTCTCAGCTACTGTCACTCCCATAGATTCCCAGAAGCCTCCTCCATCCCAGGTCTCCAGCTAGTCCCAGATATGCTCCCCTCTGATCTCCAGTCTGTCTCCCAGCCCTCTTTCCAGTACCCACACCTGTTCCCCATCCTTATTCCTCTCCTCACCCCCTCTCTCACCCAGTTCCTTCTCTCTATTCACCTCCGATGTCTATTTTATTTTGTTTTCTATGTGAGATTCAAGTATCCTCCCTTATTAGTTTCTTATTACTTTCCTTTGGTGTGTGGATTGAAGCATGGCTATCCCATACTTTATGGCTAATATTCACTTATCAGTGAGAACATACCATGTGTGTCTTTCTGGGTATGTCTTACTTCATTCAGGATGATATTTCCTAGTTCCACCCATTTGCCTGCAAATTTCATGATGTCTTTGTTCTTAACAGCTGAATACTATCCCATTGTGTAGATGTACCACATTTTCTATGTCCATTCTTTAGTTGAGGGATATCTGAGTTGTTTCCAGTTTCTGGTTATTATGAATAAAGCTGCTATGAACATAGTTGAGCAAGTGTCCTTGTGGTATACTGGTGCATCTTTTGGGTAAATGCCCAGGAGTGTTGTAGTGGGGTCTTGAGGTAGAACTATTCTCAAGTTTCTGAGAAACCATCAAATTGATTTCCAAAGTTGTTGTACCAGTTTGTAATTCCACCAGCAACAGAGATGTGTTCTCTTTGCTCCACATCCTCATGAGCATGTGCTGTCACTTGAGTTTTTGATCTTAGCAAATCTGACAGGTGTAAGATGGATTTGCACTTCCCTAATGACTAAGGACATTGAGCATTTCTTTAAGTACATCTCAGCCAGTAGAGATTTCTCTGTTGAGAGGTCTCTGTTTAGCTCTGTATTCCAATTTTAAATTGGGTTTTTTGGTTTATTGGTGTCTAATTTTCGATTCTTTATATAATTTGGATATTAGTTCTCTGTCAGATGCTGGGTGAGTGAAGATCTTTTCCCATTCTGTAGTCTGCAATTTTGTCCTGTTGATGGTGTCCTTAGCTTTGCAGAAGCTTTTCAGTTTCATGAGGTCCCACTGATAAATTGTTGGTCTTAGTGCCTGAGATACTAGTATTCTGTTCAGGAACTTGTCTCCTGTGAAAGGCAGTTCCCCACTTTCTCTTCTATTAGTTTTAGTGTGTCTGGTTTTATGTTGAGGTTTTTGATCTACTTGGACTTGAGTTTTGTGAAGGGTGATAAATATGGATCCACTTGTATTCTTCTACATGCAAACATCTGCTTTTTTTCTCCCCATTGTATTGTTTTAGCTTCTTTGTCAAAAATTGAGTGTCCATAAGTGTGTAGGTTTATTTCTAGGTTTTTGACTTTATTCTGGTGATTAACCTGTCTGTTCTTATGCCAATACCATCTGTTTTTTTACTCCTTTTGCTCTGCAGTACAGCTTGAAATCAGGGATAGTGATACCTCTAGAAGTCCTTTTATTGTACAGGATTGTTTTAGCTATCCTGTATTTTTTTTGTTTTTCCATATGAAGTTGAGAATTGGTCTGTCAAGGCCTGAAAAGAATTGTGCTTGAGTTTTTATGGGAATTGCATTGACTCTGTCAATTAATTTTTGTAAGATGGCTATTTTTACTTTGTTAATACTACCAATCCATGAGCACGGGAGATATTTCCATCTTCTGATATCTTCTTCAATTTCTTTCAGAAACTTGATGTTCTTATCATACAGGTCTTTCACTTGCTTGGTCAGAGTTACGCCAAGATATTTTATATTATTTGTGGCTATTGTAAAGACTGTTGTCTCCCTAATTATTTTATCCCATTTAACATTTGTATAAAGGAAGGCTATTAAATTTTTGAGTAAAATTTTTATCTAGCTAATTTGCTGAAGGTGCTTATCAGCTGTAAGAGTTCTCTTGTAGAATTTTTGGAGTCACTTATGTATACTATTGTATCATCTGTGAATAGAGATACTTTGAACCTTCCTTTTAAACTCGTGTCCTCTTGATCTCCTTTAATTTTCTTATTGCTCTAACTAAAACGTCAAGAACTATATTGCATAGATAAAGAGAGAGTGGGCAGCCTTGCTTTGTCCCAGATTTTAGTGGAATTGCCTTAAGTTTCTCTCCATTTAGTTAATTTGATGTTGGCGGTTGGCTTGCTGAATATTGCCTTAATTATGTTTATATTTAAGTAAACATGTTTTTTGTCAAACTTATTTTTGGCATCTAACATATGATCATGTTTTTTTTTTCTTTCAGTTTGTTTATATGGTAGATTACACTGATGGATTTTTCTATATTGAACCATCAATTTTGTTGTTATCTGTTGAGGCTTGCTTTGTGACCAACTATAGGATAGGGTCAGTTTTGAAGAAGGTTCTGTGAGGTTCTGAGAAGAAGGCATATATATTTATGTATATATATATATATATATATATATATATATATATATATATATATAATATTTAAGTGAAATGTTTCATTTCTGTCTCAATGACTTGTCCATTAGAGAGAGTGGAGGGTTTAAGTCTCCCACTATTAATGTCTGGGGTTTGATGTATGATTTAAGCATCAGCAATATTTCTTTTACAAATATGGATGCCCTGCTTTTGGGGTATATATGTTCAGAATTGAGACATCATTTTGGTGGATCTTTTCTTTGATAAGTAGGATGTGTCCTTCCTCACTTATTTTAATTACTTTTGGCTAAAGGCTATTTCATTAGATATTAGAATGGCTACTCCAGCTTGCTTCTTGGTTCTATTTACTTGGAAAATCTTTCCCCACCCCTTCACTCTGAGGCAATGTCTATCTTTGTTGTTGAGGTGTATTTCTTATATGCAGCAGAATGAAGTATCCTGTTTTTGCATCCATTCTGTTAGCCTGTGGAAATTTTTATTGGGGAATTGAGTCCATTTATGCTGAGATATATTAATGAGCACCAATTGCTTATTCCTGTTATTTTGATGTTGTTTTTGGTAGTGTGTGTGTGTGTGTGTGTGTGTGTTCCCCTTCCTTTGGTTTGCTAGTGTGAGGTTATTTTTATCCTGTGTTCTCTTCGGTGCAGTTCACCTCTTTGGGTTGCAATTTTCTTTTTGGTATCTTCTTTTGGGTTGGATTTATGAATAGATATTGTTTAAATTTTGTTTTGTCATAGTATATGTTGTTTCTCTATCTATGGTGATTGAAAATTTTGCTGGGTATCATAGTCTGTGCTGATGTCTGTGGTCTCTGAAAGTCTGCAAGACATCTGCCCAGCCCCTTCTGGCTTTTAGATGTTCTGCTGAGAATAATTCTGATAGGTCTGCCTTTATATTTTACTTTACCTTTTCTCCTTATAACTTTGTTCTGTATATTTAATATTTTGATTGTCATATGGCAGGAGGATTTTCTTTACTGATTCAATCTATTTGGTGCTTTGTAAGCTTCTCATATGTTTATAGGCATATCATCTTTTAGGTTAAGGGAAATTTTCTTCTATGACTTTGTTAAAAGTATTTTCTTGGCCTTGTAGCTGGGAACCTTCTCCTTCTTCTATTCCTATTGTTCTTAGGTTTGGTCTTTTCATAGTGTCCCATAGTGTTGTGGTTTTTTTTTTTTCATGAACTTTTTAGATTTCACATTTTCTTTGACTGATGTCTCGATTTCTTCAATCATTTCTTCTAGGCCTGACATTCTCTTTCATCTCTTGTATTCTGTTGGTGATGCTTGCATCTGTAGTTCCTGTTCTCTTCCCTAGGTTTTTAATTTTCATGATTCTCTCAGTTTTTGTTTTCTTTATTGCTTCTATTTCCATTTTAATTCTTGGATGATTTTATTAATTTCTTTCAACTGTTTGAGTTTATATTCTCATATTTCTTTAAGGGTTTTATTAATTTCATTTTAAATAACATTTATTATCTTTATAAAATTTGATTTAAGATTCATTTTCTTGTGCTTAGACTGTGTTAGGATATTCAGGGCTTGCTGTAGTTGGATAGTTGGGCTCTGGTGATACCATATTCCTCTGGCTCTTGTTGATTTTATTCTTACTTTGTCTTTTAGCCATGTTCTTGTCCCTGATGTTATCTAGATGTTCTGAATGCCAAAAGGACTCCTTGAGGAGTCAGGCAGAGCTGTGGGTCTGGCAATGGATCTCAGGGAACAACACTGTTGCTCACCTCTGC
Organism: Mus minutoides; assembly: GCA_902729485.2. Classification (NCBI taxonomy): domain Eukaryota; kingdom Metazoa; phylum Chordata; class Mammalia; order Rodentia; family Muridae; genus Mus; species Mus minutoides. The sequence continues at coordinate 30,843 of CACVCL010029437.1, read as the reverse complement.
TGGCTATGCCCCAAATGGACTTTAACTTGGTCTCAGACTTTTTATAGCCTCTCTTCCTCGTGTCTTTTAAAACTACCTTTTGGTGAATTGTCAAAGAAGTGGCAAAGGCTTGTACTGGGTCTGCCATCTTGAACTATATTTTGCTGAATTTTCATCTCACTGTTAGTTTTCTTCTGTGAAGACACCCCAGACTGTCTACCACTTTAAAATAGATGCCAACACATTTCATAGCTTTTTTTTTTTCTCTATTCTTCCAGTCAAGATGATGAGTCTTGAATAGTTAGTTAGAACTTGGGTTCTTATAGTAAAATGAATGCATAATTTTTGTAAGTTTTCTTCAAGCCAATTAAATTTTTTCTTTTCACACACTTAAATATATTTTAAAAGTTTGATTGCCTACAGAATTTTCAACATGCCACCCAAGTTCATTTTTCCCCCCAACACACGTCAGCCATGGATTTCCCATGCACTCACTCACTTAACATGGTGTGCCCAGGCTTTTGCTTTGTGTTTATTTCCTACTGTGATATTTAAAAATAAATTTCTCTTCTGATATATTTTTTTGCACTTATTTTTAATTAGCAATTCTTCTTTTTTAGGGATGCTTTAAGCATGCAATTACATGATTCTCCTCAATTTATTTCTGGGTGAGAAAATATTTTATATGTTGCTATAGATTTCCATTACCTATTTTTTCTCTTTTTCATCCCCTGTCTTTCTCAGTTATTTTTGTAGTGATACTGCTATGGATGAAACTGTCCCCTGAGAAGTCATGTGTTAAAGACCTAACTCCAATGTCTCTATAGTTGGATACATAAATGCTATGGAAAGGGTAAGTTTAGATGAGACAATAGGATAGGGCCCTGCAATGACATCATTGTATGAAGAGATAACAGAAGGTGTCCTATGCCATTACACCATGTGAAGACATGGAAAGAAAACAGTTATCAGTAAGGCAGGAGGGGAGCCCTCATAGGAGCTGAGCTGGCTGGCATATTGACTGTTTTTTATTATTTATAATTCTTCCTTCTTTCCCTCCTTCATTACTTTCTTTTAAACTTTGTACTGGCTCTTTGTGAGTTTCACATCATGTACTCCAATCCCATTCATCTCCTGTTCCCTTGTATCTGCAAATCCCCCCAACAAAGAAAAAAAAAATCTCATTGTAGAAGCTGTAGTGTATCATGGTGTGTGCCACAATATACCCCTTTGTCCACACTTCTTTGCTTGCAAATGTTCATTGCAATGACTCCGTTTTTTGGTCTGAGGCCTCTGGCTTCTTCTAGTTTACCAACACAGGAACTTCCCTGGGAATCCTCCTCTCAGATATTCTGTTGTTGCCCTGTGTGATGGAGATTCTGTAGTATGACCAGCCCCTTCATGCATTCCAGTAGGTTATGGATAGGGTACATGTCGAGCTAGGTCCATTCAAAGCCCTGGATCTGGGCTGGTCAGCCTGCTGGCTTTACTGCATTCATGCCCTTGGAGCTGGCTCACCAGAAAGCCCCCCCCCCCATCAGGGTCAGCTTTATCCTGCTGCTCAGATAAGGTGCAGGGTCTACCATGGTGAGGGACAGATATGGCCACTTCTTCCACTCTCATGATAAGCCTGCCATAGCTGGGAAGGAATTAGGGAGGAACCAGCTTTACTGTGATGCCCAGGTGAGTTTCAGGGCCTGCTCTACAGAGTACTGCAGGAGATGAGGGACAGGGCCAACCCCTCCCCCCCCTAACAGGTGACAAGAGCAAAAGAGAGAGGAGAAGATCTCTCCCTAGACAATGCCATTGCACAGAAGATAAGAGGCAGGGTCAGCTCTCCCACCTTGGGGCCAGCTCACCCGCACCCCCCACATCTAGGGACAGCTCTACTGTGCTGCACAGGAGAGATATAGGGCCCAATCTCCCAAATGCTGCAGGTGGTGAGGGGCAGGGAGCTCTCCTGCTTTCATGACCCCAGTGTCAGATCTCCCACTAGCCACAGATGGTGAGGGGTAAGTGGGGAGGAGGGTATCTTTCCCTTGTGCCTGCCACTGCATGGGAGATGAGTGGCAAGGCCAACTCTTTTGATGCTCATATTCTTGAGACCAGCTCACGTGCAACTCTCACAATGTGTGGGGCCTCTCTCCAGAATACTGCAGCTGGCTCGAGGTGGGGTCAGCTCTTTCTTCTCACATGCCCCTAGGGAAAGCTCTCCCATGATGCTCCTATGAGGGGTGGGGCCAGTTCTGCACAGCCCTCAGACGTCAGCATGTTCCTGGGTTGTAACAATGTGCAACAGCCCAGCCTAGAGACATTGGCCTGGCCTTGGGTGGTAACAGATCCCTGCTGCTGCAGGGCCAGGGGCCCAGACATGGCCCCTGGTGGCAGTACGGGTCAGGACTCCATCATGGTCCCATGTGGTGTTGCCAACTATTCAAATCAGGCTGTTACCTACTATCCTTGAGTCTCCAGTTTTGCATTTGTTCATTGTGCCCACATCCTTCTCTTCCTCTTTCTCTTTCTCTTCCATATATCTACCAATTTTTTGATCCTCTTAGTGATGTCTGGGGTTTCTGAGTGTCTGAAGTTGTCTCAGAAGTGGTATGTCCCATTTGCATGTTACGGCACTAGGCACTAGGCAGGGGTCATCTCAGACATGGTCTGTCCCCACCAGGCTTGTGTGGTGCCTAACTCATGGTTATTTCAGGCTCACTTTTTTCAGGGAGTGTTAGGCTGTTAATCATTTAGATGTTCCCAGGTCAGAACCCTGAGGGTAGACATGTCTTTTTCCTTTTTGCCACCTACTAACACATGAGACACAGCAGCTATACCAGCAATACTTCCAGGGGCACCTATCTTGAGTGTTTTGCATTTCTTCTCTGTGCCTTTCAGCTGTACAGGTTCTGACAGAACTTGTAACATGGTTTGTTGACAGAGCTGATTTGGTTTAACCAAGAATTGCTGTCTCTTCTTCTACCACACTTTCTCAGAGAAAGTTTTTTTTTTTTTTCATCTCTGGGAAGTCTGTAATTTTCAGATTTTTTTATTTATAAGAATACTTTAACTTAAAGTGGTGTGGAAAAGTCCATCTCGTTCAGCAAATCACTCACTGAACACATCTCTGAGGACTTGAGTTTGCATTCCCTGAGACCATTGAAAAGTCACAGTGGTGCATGTCATCTCTGTTCTTCTATGACAAGATGGGAGATGGAGACAGAAGGAACTTGAGAAATGTGAGAGCCAGCTAGCATGCTATACGCAGCAGCAGATAAGATCCCTCCTCACACAGGTATAGAGGTGATCACTGCTCCTCAAGGTTATTATTACATCCGCATGTGCCTTATGCCAAGTGTGTGTTTGCACATACGCATGAACACACACAAACACACAATTTACTTTCAAACTTCAATTTTCTACTCAATCCACAGATTTTAGATGTCTTTGATGCCGAGCCTGTAGCTCTCTTCTCCCTCTGTGCTGTTCCTGCATTACTTTCCTTGTATGTTCAGTTCCTTGCTCCCACTAGGGTAAGTAGTATGGGGAGAGTTAACTTAGAAGAAGGACAAAGAATGATGAGGCTGCTGCTGTTCCCTGGTCTTTGATGCCTCCCACTTGCACCAGGGTTCACCCAGTGTCCATCTCTCCATCCTCTTCTTTAACTCTTTTCTCACAGAGGTCAGTGCACATGGCCTCTCTACAACTCAGGATCTTTATGAATTTGCTTTTTTTCCCCAGCTACAGACAGAGCAGCTTGAACAACAGCAGCTCATCTTCTAACAGTTCTGCTGGCCGGACATCCAAGATCAAGGTGCCAGACAATTTGTTTTTTTCCTGGCTTGCAGATGGTTTTGACCCTTCCTGCCCGATGGTATACACAGGCTCTTCCTGCTGGCAAAAGCTTTTTCAGCAGTGCGCTTGTTTAATGTAGGCCTTTCCAGGCATTTTCTTTCTTGCTCCCTTGACCACAGGAAACATCAGACACCATCACTGATGTTTCAGTAAATGCTGCTCTCCTTCTTTGCCCTGCAATTTTTGTCCTGTTGTCATTTGCTGCAAACTGATTCCCACTTTATGCTTTTAAGGTCACAGAGCTGACAATGTCTTTGCTGAGTGTATTTTCCTCAACTTTAGATATTTATACTAATTTCTCCTCAAGATTTTTCCTGCATTCTGTATTAGTATTTGCATAGGGCTGACTGATTATAAATGTAGCAAGAAACCTTTCCTTAGACTGCAAGGCCTTTTCCAGTCTAAGGAAAGTCATAGGATTACCAATGAATTCTTTTTTTTCCCCTAGAGAAATTTTCCCTCAGAAATGAGGTCACTGTACCTAACTTTTTCTGTCTCTACGCACTCCCTTTAAATAGCACCTTAATTAATGTCTAGATTTCTCTTATGTGGGCCAGAGGTAGGGTACAGGATACTGATGGACTGTCTTGTCACCAGTGGCAAGTCTTAAGTAACTAATCTAACACCTCTCTATAGATGATAGGCTTTAAAATTTTTTTTTTAAACCACTTACTGTCCTTTGTGTTGCCATTTCTGCTGGGATTCTACAACTGCAAAGAAACTTCACTTAACATCTTCTAACAGGATGCATGTGTCTAATGTTTGGTTTGACCTGGGAAGGACCAGTGTCCTTTCCCAGCCAGACAGGAGAGTATGAAAATGAATAGAAAGCTAAGCACTATTCTCTCTTTGGATAGCCAAATTCAATGAGTTCATTTTGTGTTCATTTTGTGTTCCTAGCTCTCTGTGTGCTGTGTTCTGCCTAAACATCCTTCAGTTGAGCAATACATGTAAGTATTTATTCCTCACCAAATAGTAGCTGTTTTATTCTGATGTCCCAAGCCCATAGCAAGGCACATAAACAGTGTATAAGTGTGGGTGGGTGATTGGCCATGAGCTGAGGTAGACATGTAATGGCCATGTGGAAAGATATCTTTCAATGCCTCATGAAGCTGTGGGAATCAGGAGGCGGCACTGAATCTGAGTACTAAATGGAGAAGGGGAAGGCTGTGTTTATTTAGACAGGAAAAAATTGAAAAGGTAAATCATTCTCTCATTTTGGCTAGCAACTCAAAAATATTCTGAATTTAGAAGGGCCCTGAACTCATTTGTATGGCTATGTTTATCTTTAAAGAAAAAAATGCACTTCACAATCCTCAGAAATCAAGTAACACAAAGATACTTTTCTATATATACAGAGGTACATTGGAGAATCACCTAACATGCTTACAGCTCTACCTGTGTTCCATACTTAAAATATCTTCAGATCATGTACTCTGGCTAGGAAGAATATTCCTTTAAAGCTATGCATATTCTGCTTATGTGAAAAATGACAAGATTGGCAGCCTCTTCTGATGAATGCATGGCAGAATATTATTTACCATGGTAACAGATTTTTGTACTAACAATATGGGAGGGGACTTTGCAGCAAGATCAAGTAGAAGTGCCTCTAGACTTTGAGGAAATAAGCCATTATCTAAACACAGGGATTTGCAGCAGGTACAAATCCAACAGAGAAGATGACATTCAGTGTAGGACACTGGTGCAATTGGCTTGCTCCAGCTTACAAAGACTTCATGAAGAAAAGTCAAGTTCAAACAGTCCAATCGGAGGAGGTGGGGAGGACCTGAGCCAGAATGGAAGGAAATGCCATTCTCAGAGAAAGTGAATGAAGGAGAGAGATTGCTGGTGCTTGTGGGGAGGGAGAGAAGAGAATATCTGCTTATCAATAGTTAGGAAAACTGATGGCTGTAGCTTCTACCCTACCTTTTAGCATCAAAAGGACAATAGGCTACCAATATTCTGTTTATGCAAATATAAAAGCATCTGTCGAAGAAAGACATGTACTTATCATGCTCTTAAAACATCTGCTCTTGCAAAGCACTTGAAAATAATTATGCCCTAACAGGACTAAAACAGCTGTGCATGAATCCATACCATTCCAACCGCTCTTGCGCCTGGAATATATGTGCGACAAAGTGCAGAAATGGACCCGGGGGTATTTGAATCAGTGGACAGACTATTGATTATGCATATTTTCCCCATGAGCTGTTGTTATTTAGGTGTGTGGAATAGGCTGTGCCTGGAGTCCAAGGGAAAGTGTCTACCAGGGATGTGTTACTTAAAGCCTTTTATACTAACTCTTTCAAAGTAGTGCATGAGGAAAAGCACTCTCAAGGGATGTTGACAAAGCACCAAGAGGTGATGTATCTGAAATTAAGTAGAACCACGGAGGTGGAGAAATGACCACTTTCTTTTCCCGCACCACCTGCACACAATAAATCCCAATGTTAAATCCTGTTCTCTCTTCCCTGTGCCACTCCCTCTAGTGTGATTGGGTTTCCTTACTTGGCCTCTAAAGGCACAGCCTATAGATTGATTCCATGTACTACTTTTCTCATCCTGTCTTGGAAAAAGTTGTCATGTTAAAAATCAGTGGAGAGGTTTGGGAGATAGCTTAGGTGGGGTCAAAGGTTTGTTGCACAAGCATGAGGACCTAAGTTCAGATCTTCAATGCCCATGTAAAATTTCAGACATGTGCCATGTCTGTAACTCCATTGCCAAAGGTTGGAGACAAGTGTATTGCTGGAGTTCTGGACAGGCAGTCTAGCCAATGGATGAGCTCCTGGTTCAGTGAGAATCCCTTTCTCAAAAATATGATGCGGTGAATGATTGAGGAGGGTGCCCCACACTGACCTCTGGCCTCCATGTGCACGTGCACACATGCACCTGTTGAACAAATTTAAGTGTAATGTTTCTTTTCCTGGGCAAGAGAAAATGTTCAGAGAATAAATCCCACCTAGTCTTTCCTCACTGTTATTTAAAATTATTTCTGGAAGTGCTCACTCTTAAAAATCATTTTTAAAAGCAATAACCTATTATTTAAACACTATGATTACAGTTAACACTTCAAAACATATGGAACAGCTTATGTCCCCCAGGTACTGGTAATAACTTGGAAGAGGATGGAGAAGTCTCCGTAGCTCCCCCCACCCCCACCCCCCACTGACTGCGGCACGCTGTGATGCATGGATTGCCAGGTACAGAGTGCTGTAGTACATGTTCCATCTCGATGCTGCTTTCCTTGTGTTGAAAGAGCATTCCAAAATTTATCAGCCTTCACCAGATTCAATCAGGCAGCCACTCGAAGCTGCTCAAGGGAGGGTTGTGCTGTTCAGGACTGACATGTGGAAAAGCAATCAGACACTGAATTATATGGCTGGCTTTCTTTGTCTTCATCTGTTTAAAGTGCTCAGTGAGCCCCAGTGAAATAATAGAGCTGTGTGTAAAAGCCCTTGGAAAGCCTCATTCATCACCAAGTTCGTAGAAATTGAGCAAACAGCTGAAGGGCTGCCATCACAAAGGGCGATGACAGACAGTGGTGTGATATTTTCAGGGATCGTGCTGTGAACAAGGTTTTGCCTTCTTCTGTTCCACTGCTGTGTTTCAGACCTTAAACATTTGGACCCTAGACTTTCATCAAAAAGAGACAGACAGAAAGTGGGCAACTCAGAGGGTAAGAACTGTGGCTGCTAAAATAATAACACTTAGGCATTTCTCATCATGTTGAAAGCCTTAAATACATTATGAGAACTCTAATTATATGTATGACGCTCTATCTATCTATCTATTCCAGTTTCTCTTAGGATCTGCCACAAGCAAGTCTAGCTATGATTATTTAAGTGGAAGAAACTAGATTGGCTGGACCACAGGCAAGAACAAATGGTGGCTCAGAGCTGGCTCCTGTGGGGATTACACTCAGAAGGTTATTGTTAGTTGATTGAAATTTCAGCATAGTTTTCTTCTAAAGCTCAGTATGATTTTGGCTTATATCCAGATCTCTTTACTTAGGATTTAGGCTTCGGGATGCAAAGAAACATTAGTGTTTGCTAAAGTTATATGTAATAAATACTGTAATTTGGTTTTATAAAAAAACAATATATTATAAAACCAAAGGTGTGGTTATCTTTTAAAGATTATTTCCAGTTTTGTACCCATAGGAGGGATTCTCTACAACATTATATCTTGAAGTAATTTGAAAAGGTTAGAAATGCACTATGAGTTAATCATCACCTTGGAAGAGAAGATGCATTAATATGGGATTTCTTAAGATATAACAGTATCCCTTCTATTTAAGGACAGGTAGAGTTAAAAAAAAGAAAAACAACCAAACCAAACCAAAGCAAAACCAAAACAAACAAAAAACCAAAAACCAAAACAAAAAAAAACAACAGCAAAAAACCCCCAACCAACCAAGAAACCGAACAGCAGTAGCAGTGGCAGCAGCGGCAGCAACAACAACAACAACAACAACAACAACAACAGACAAAAACAAAAACAAACAAACAAAAATAACCAGGACTAGGAGAGATAGGAGAGAAGGCATTCACAGAGACTTCCTGATTTGAATTTGCAAGCCACTTGGAAATGGATGTGATCTGGTTTTGTGTGTGTGTGTGTGTGTGTGTGTGTGTGTGTGTGTGTGTGTTTGAAGACATGAACATGTGCACTATAGTGGGGTGAGGAACACGTTCCTGGAATTACTATCTTCTTCTCCTAGTGGTTGTCTTATCTTCTTTCTTTTATACTGCTGTCATAAGACATCATGATCAATTTATTAAAAAAAAAAGAGTTTAATTTGGGTTACAATTCCAGAGGGTCAGAGTATATGATGGAGTGAAGGTATGACTGGTACAGTAGCTGAGAACATACGTCTGATTTACAGGTAGGTGGCAGAGAGCACACTGGCAATTCATGAGCCTTTTATAACTCAAAGCCCACCCCCAGTGACACAATTCCTAATCCTTTCCAAACAGTTCCACAAACTGAGTATAGATCAGGTATTCAAATACATGGGACTATAGAGGCCATAGGCTTATGGTCATATCATAATGCAAAATATACTTAACCCAACTTCAATAGTCTCCATCATCTTCAGTCTATCATCTATCTATCTATCTATCTATCTATCTATCTATCTATCTATATATCATCTGTATCTGTATCTGTATCTGTATCTGTATCTGTATCTGTATCTGTATCTGTATCTGTATCTATATCTATATCGGTTTTTTGTGACAGGGTTTCTCTGTGTAGCCCTGGCTGTCCTGGAACTCACTTTGTAGACCAGGCTGGCCTTGAACTCAGAAATCCACCTGCTTCTGCCTCCTAAGTGCTGAGATTAAAGGCATACACCACCATGCCTGGCTCTCAATATATATATTTTTTAAATCTAAAGCTCAATGCCATCTCTTAATTTTAACCTGTTGTAAGTTTAAAAAGCAAATTACATACTTTTAATAAGGGTTTTTAAAAAATGCTTTAACCTCCCTTCTAGCCCACCGCTTATCAGAGGTAGTTGAAAAGAAATGTTAGTAGCATATGGGGGAAGTGAATCTGTTTTGAAATATTTCTTTGGAGCAAATCCAATCTATGTTGCCAGAATATCAGCAGTTCAGTTCCCATGAATCAGCAGCAGCAGCTTGATCCCGTAGGAGCTACGAGGCTCAGCTGTATGCTGTTTAGAAGTAGTTCCTTGGGATGATTTCAATCTCCAATTGTCAGGGATACCAGCAGTCCAGTTCAGTAATATCAGGATAGCAAACACAAATCAGCAGACGTGGAACAGCCTAGCAAAACCAGCCAGGTCTCTGCCATAACTGCACGAGTCAGCAGGAGTGATCAGAACCAGTTAGGGATGCCGGGAGTTCTCTGCCATGCCTCTCTCAAAGGTGTGAAGATCAGCTGAGACATGAGACCAATGAAGCATTGTAAAGCTAAGCTAGCTATGCAAGCCCACTGCCATTGTCCTCCCACGGGTCTTGCCTCGGGAAAATACCACTTGAATTTGTCCTAGCATAACTCCACCTGAGTCTCTCTTAGCAAAAGTCCATGTGAATCTGTATCCGCTGACATATCCAGAAACTTCTACTGCACTCTGCCAATTTGCCTGAGTCCATAGAAGTGGCAAGAAGCTGCCAAAACACCACCAGAAACTTTTGGTGTCTTTCTCTCTGTGGAGTCATGACAAATGATGACCAATAACCAATGGTAAGGCGTACCAATACCATCCAGCACCATCCACTGTCTGTTGGGTTATATTTCATTTCCTTCTAAACATCATGTGTCCTTTCACATGTCTGCTTTAGCTAGACATCATTTCACCTGTGTCTACTTCAGCAAAAAATTCTTTCCCATGGCTGCTTTAGCAAAAGCATGGGTACCCTACTGTGTGCTCCAACAAGGCATCATTTAACATAATTGACTTTCCAAAGAAACCAGAAGTTTCCACTTCATAAGACAAAAATATTGCCAATCTATAATAGAAATAAGACTCAAACTAATTAGTACATGAGGCATGGTGGGAAAGACACTGAACAGAGAGACATTCAAATCCCTGCTCTGCTCTGTTAGGTAACGAGCCACAGCAGTCTCCTAACTCATCTGAATATCATTTCCTCACTGCTAAATGAATGGGTTTTAAAAAGATAATAGCAATTCATCCCTTATTCATAGAGACTATGTTCCAAGACCCCAAGTGGAAGCCTGAAACTATGAATGGTACTGAGCCCTGCATATACTAGATGTTTTCATATAAAGTTTAATTTATAATTATTATAATATGGTAATAAAGTTTAATGTATAATTATAATTCATTTATAATTAAAATTTATAATTAAAATTTATTTATAATTTATAATTAAAACTTTAATTTATAATTATAATTAATTTATAATTATTACAAATAAGGGAATGATAAGTAATAGAAATGTTAATAAAAAATTCAGATAACATATTCATGTTTGGGACTATTATTAAGTGGAATAAAAATTATTTATAAGCACTGTGAAGTCATAATAGTCAATCTGGTAGGTGAGGAGGCGTGGTGGATAATGGGTGGGTAGAATCTATGGCATGTTTTCACTTGACAAAAGTGATTGTGTCCTGTGGAGGATGGGGGCAGTGTGAAATGTTATGCCACTTTATGGTGTGTGTTGAGGTTTGGGTGTAAGAGGTCTACTATAGGCTGATGAGTTTGAACACTTGGTCTCCAGCTGATGTTACTACTGCAGGATCCTGGAACGTTTGGGAGGTGGGAGCTAGGTAGAGAATGCCTTGAGATTTAGAACGTGGCACTGAGTACTGTTCCATCTTTGCTTCTTGATCCATCATGACCTTAGCTGTGATGCTAAAGGCTTAAGCTGCAGTAGAGACCACTGATATTGGAGATGCCAGAAACATGTGGTGTTGCCTGAAGAAGGCTGCAAACACTGAGTGGGTCTGGCCCAAGAGAGGTCACATGTGCTCTGGGCAACAGAGCTGGAGGGTATTGTCGGGGAAGGACTACTCAACCCAATTAGGGTCCAGGTTATGTTATACCGAGCCCCAGATTCTGAACACAGAGCTGCAGCTACCCTGGTTAGTTTTGGTCTGATCTTTACTTGCTAATTTCCCATTCCTTTCTTAGAGGATGGGAATGCTTACTCTGTGCTATTGTATATGAATGTATGTAACTTAATTTTTTTTAATGTTACAGGAGCTCACAGGTAGGAGATTGCTTCAAGTCTCAGAAGCAACTTCAGAATTTTGAACAGCAATGAAGCTCAAGATTATAGTAACTGTTGAAGTTGAACTGAATACATTTTGCATTAAGGAATGACATTAGTAATGGGAACTAGAGGTGAAATGTCATAGTTTCACTGTGAAATGCAGATTTGTGTCAACCACTTGGTCCCCAGCTCATCGTACTATTGTGAGAAGGGTGAGATGGGACTTTACATTGTTTTATTTTTGTTAGGCATTTGGTCACAGTGGTGAGCAAAGTAACCAATGAAGGATGCAATTTAAGATAAATATATTATTTCAGTAAGTTTTTATTTAGTATTTACAGACCAGAATTTTTTAAGGCTAGGTAAAATTGCAGAAGGATAAATCAGATGATGGGAGACTATTGTACATTTTTCTCAAATTTCTTTTCCTGCTTAAATCAGGAAGTGGCCCCTTTTCTCCGTTATTCTTTAGAATAAAAAAATAGCTGAGTATTATCTCTTCAGCTTAGTTATAACCAATTTATTTGAGCCTTGAGCTTTAAGAAAGTTAAATATAAATATTATTTACATAAGTTTGCTTTGAAAGCATTTGGAACTTTTTTTTAATTTTTAAAGTAAAATTTTTTTATTACATCTATCTATCTATCTATCTATCTATCTATCTATCTATCTATCTATCTATAATCCAGGCATTACCCACTTCCCTGTCCACCCTCCCACAGTTCCTTATTCCATTTCTCCTCCCTCCTGTCTCCAAGAGGATGTCCCCACCCTTCTCATCCCCCTGAGGCCTCAAGTCTCTCTAAGATTAGGCACTTCTTCTCCTGCTGAGATCAGACCAGGCAGTCCTCTGTTGTATAGGTGATGGGGAGGTGGGAAAGGAGGCTTGGACCAGGTTGTGTATGCTGCATGGTTGGTGGCTCAGTGTCTGAGAGATGTCAGGTATTGGAACTTATTTTTTTATTGATTTTTTTCCCCTTTGTGTAAAAGTGACTCAGAAAAAATTTGAAGATGGAATGTTAGGGGAATAAAAAAAATCCTGGTAAACTGGGGGTGGTGGCGCACGCCTTTAAACCCAGCACTCAGGAGGTAGAGGCAGGCAGATTTCTGAGTTTGAGGCCAGCCTGGTCTATAAAGTGAGTTCCAGGACATCTGGGGCTATAGAGAGAAACCCTGTCTCAAAAAAAGCTCCCCCACCCCAATCCTGGTGAAATACATAACTAGGGTTGAACCTGTGAAGGGTATGGGGAACAGGGGTTGTAGTTGGGAAACCGTGTGCAGGAAAACACTTTGGGAAAAAGGATGAAGATCGAAATCCTGGCCTGAATATTAGGCCAAAAATATTGGTGATTGTCTACTAGCTGGTTATGAATACAACTCCACAGTGTGTGCTGAGCCCCAGAATGCATGGAGTCTATGGATAGCCACTGTTATACTTTAAGTGAAAAACTGCAGTGCTTCCACACAGCAAACGAGCTCCAGCTCAAACTGGAAAATGCTGTGATTATGTCATAAAACAAAACACAAGCTGCCCTCCACCAAGCCTGAAGACCAGCCATGGAAGCGACTGCTAATAGCATCTTGTCAATGATGTAAAGTTGCTGCCCTTTAGGTGTCAGAACCGGACCTTTTCTGGATTTATTATAATATCCACAGAGGGAAAATGTTCACTCATTGCTAGTGCTCAGAGCATCTGTTAAGGTAACCTCGAATTCTGCTAAAATGGAAATTGACAAAGCAGGTGCATGTTTTTCTGGGTTCTCTTGAACTACTCCCAGGAGGTGGCCCTTCCAATTCAGCATTCCTGAATTATGTGCCATCATCAGAACAAGGCTGGGACATGAAATGACACTCGATAGTTCAATTGGTGTAAATAAATCTAAGCTGTGTGACTTGGACAGAAATTGCTTCATTCAGTGAATTGGATGATTGCAAAGGACTGGTGTGGTCTAATGCTGCCTTATTGTTATATTGGCATTGTAGATCTAAAGCCCTGCTTAGGCAAGTCCATGGGGTGTTCAGATTATATTCTCAATACATAACACTGTCTGGATGCATTAGAAACCCTGCTGAGGTAGAAAAAAAGTCCTTTCATTAAGGTAGTTCTAATCAATATATATAAGGACTCATTAGGCTCTTCCTGTTCTTAAGGATACGTAGGCAGCAAGTAGTTGTAGAGGAGAGAGATGAAGATTTTTCCTTCATGGTATAGCTGCCCATAAATTTCTCATGTCTTTGCAGGTAACTCCATAAAAATCACTGATTAACCAAGAAATTAAAATCATATGAATCTGTAGAAGGGGGAAAAAGTCTTCTCCAGCACTATAGATACTTCAGCTGGACTACAAGTTGAACAGGTTAATCAACAAAATTCACTAGTTACACATGCAAGGGAATCTTCACAAACCATCAGACTCAAAGAGCTGCTGATTGAGGTTCAAGAAGCATCCTGAGCTAGCAAAGAGGGTTGGAACTCTTTTCAGCAAGGGCCACCTTCATGTCCTCTTTAGTAAGCTTGTCCCTCCATGTCTTCTTTGTGTGTTTGGCCAGTGGGTTTTATTACTTTCTTCCAAGCTTGGCTGAGGGTAATTTACTCAGGTAAATTACTAAGGGTCACACCACTAAAGAAAATGCCATCCCTCCCTCAAAACCCATCAATGGCCAATAGTCCTCAGGGAGAGAAACATCTCATAGTTCCCTTCCCCAATCACCATGAAATATCCACTCTTGTGCAGATAATGTCCTCTGTATGATTGTGAATGACTGTGCCATATCAAGAAGATATCTTTTGTTGTATATCTGCCCATTCTCTTGCTCTTATAATCTTTCTATTTCCTTTCCACTAGTGTTCCCTGAGACTTGGAGACATGCTGGGGGTGTGTCACATAGCTGTCCTATTTAGGGATGAGAACCTACTCCACACTTATCATTTACTTATTCTTGACATGTGGCCTGTTAGGAGACGCCACAAGCTGCAGAAAGACATCTCTCTGATGAAGGATAGGCATACTTATCAAACTGCCTTATGAAAGAACTGTAGCTTTATGGCTAGGTTCAATGATGAATGTATTTCAATGTAGAAAATTGAATGAATAGGGTTTGAATTAATAGTGGTGATGAATTTGAGAGAGAAACAATCAAGGCCTATTTGTTCATATGTTTCTTGGCTTGTCTGTGTGACATTTCTTCCCTTAGATATGTGACTAGACCCGACAGGAATGATGATGATCTTAAGGATAAATCCAAAAGAAAGCAGTAAGTGTAGTTGGCTGTGGAATGTCCAATGCAGGCTTTGCTCATGTGTTTGAACACTTGATTTCCAGGTGATAATATGTTTACTGGCTGGTTTTGTGTGTCAACTTGATACGAGCTGGTGTTATCACAGAGAATGGAGCTTCAGGTGAGGAAATGCCTCCATGAGATCCAGCTGTAAGACATTTTCTCAATTAGTGATCAAGGGTGGGAGGGCCCAGCCCATTGTGGGTGGTGCCATCCCTGGGCTGGTAGTCTTGGGTTCTATAAGAAAGTAAGATGAGCAATCCAGGGGAAGAAAGCCAGTTAACAGCACCTTTTCATAGCCTCTGCATCAGCTCCTGCCTCCAAGTTCCTGCTCTGTATGAGTTCCTGTCCTGACTTCCTTTGGTGATAAACAGCAATGTGGAAGTGTAAGCTGAATAAACCCTTTCCTCCCCTACTTGCTTTTTGGCCATGATTTTTTTGTGCAGAAATACAAAACCTGACTAAGACACTAATCAACAAAATAAGTAAAATAATTAGAACTAACATGTGTAAAGCATCTGGAGGTTAGTTGCTGTGTTGTTAGGGGCATTTTTTTTTTCTGTGTATTGCTGGAAAGTTTAACCTTCAAATTTTTAATCTTTTTTTCTTTGTAACACTAGTATGTTCCCCCAAGCTGTAAAATTGCAAACTGTAGTTTTAAGTACACATACATGAGTATACAACACTTTATTTCAGAAAATTAATTACTAACCTTGAAGACATTTCAATTAATATAATAAAAAAACAAAACAAAACTGCAAAGAACAATATTCTGTATTAAATGAAAAAGTGTGCAGTGGTCAAGTGTGAGAAGTGAGCACATTATAGAGCAAGGACATAACATGACACAGGACTGGGCAGATAAGACAACTTAGTAAAGAGGATAATGACTTCAGGGTTGCAGAACTCTGTAGATAACATTGTGCAAGTCATTTCTCAAAAGGTTAAAAGCAGGTGATTTCCTATCGAGGTGTTTCTAAATCTTTATATTCCTATTCAAGGTCGGAATATCTAAGTGTTATCTATACATCTCTGTGGAATACTGGGCAGAATAGTGGCCAGATCGATGAACAGTCAACATTATCAATTGTGGAAACAGGAAAAGACAACTAGTCCCTGAATAATTTGGGTAAATTAAATGCCATGGAGGTACAACAATATCCCTTGAAGGGGTAGGGCTTTTAAAAAAGCCTACCCACAGAGTTAAGTCACATTTATATCCTCAATGAAAATCGACACTGTGTTAGATTGCTTCAGTTCAAGATTCTGACATTTTTCTATCTTGTAAGAAGATGCAGGATTTTCTTCCAAAGATCTGATGGTCTGTGACTGCATTCACCGTCTGTGACGGAGAAACTGTGAGCAACTTTGCTTGACAGTGTCAGACCCCCAACTGTGGCACGTGTTCCAAGGTGATTACATGGCTATGCACTGTTCATGTTAGTGGGAGCTGTGCTAAGTGGAGTAGCTACCTGTAAAGTAGAGACATTATATACTGCTGTCAGGGCTACTGTTGGACTAAGACCACAAATAGTCTTCAGTCCTGCCATTCTTACCTTCTATGTTAACCCCTAGAAAAGGAAATTGGGCTCCCCCAGAAAAGGAAATTGGGCTCTTCAAGGATTGAAAGAGTTACAGCAAATGCATCTTAATTTTTGACTATTCATATTATCATAAAGGATTGAGTACAAAAGCGAGGGAAAATGACTTTTTGAAGTTAACCTCTATCCCTCTATGTATTTGTGAATGTGCTTGACAGTGATAATCACCTTGAGGTAAACAGACAGGCAGAGGTAAGAGCTGCTTGCCATTCAAGGTGGATGGTTAGCAACATATGTTTATTTATCCCTATGTATATTCATATTTTACATTGGTTTCTTGATAACTGTGAATAGAAAGAAAGGAGCATTTAAAATGGCCACAGATGTTTCATGAAAACCATTATTAGTGTGAAGGGAAAATGCCTTTGGAAGCAATTGTGTAGAGGTTTAATTTTTATTTCTAAAGGAAACTGTGCACATGCAGTAAAAGTAATAAAGGAGAACTCAGTGTCCCCCGAGGTATATGAGGCTGAATAAAATCTGCTGCATTATCCTTCAATCAGCCACTTAAAATTTTTTAATTGTATGGACTCTTAATCACAGGGAATGCAACGTTTGCTTGCACATTGCTTTGTCTCAGGGTGCGGGGAGGGTATGTATTTCTTTTGCAGCTCCTTTAAGATGACTCCTTTCTTATGCAACGTTTTTGAGTCTTCCCATGTTTTTCTAGTCTCTCAGCAATGGCTTTCAGGTTGGTCAAACTATATTGCATAATAAAAAGTCCAAACAGTTTTGATGCTTAGAAAGTGATCGATCACTCTGGAAGCTAGATAACCACAAGTTCAAGGGTATCTTGGGTAGGATTTGTGTGTGTGTATTTTTGTGTGTGTGCATATGTCTATGTGAGGGGTGTCCCTTTTGGATGTTCTTAGGGCTTTACACTAAAGGGCACTGAAAAATCATTACAAAGCTGCGTTGGTCTTCCCTGCCTGCTGTGCTCTGACCCCCTTTCACCTGCTAAAGCAAAGTATAGAAATTACAAACTGCTCTTCTCCAAGATAGATCATAGAACCCGATCATATCACCAACCCTTTCCCTCTATCCATTGTAGGAACTGTCCATAAAGCTGTCTATATTCTTGACTATCTGATTGTAAGCCTAGGCATTAAAGATGAACCATAGAAAGCAATAGGATCTTCCTTCCAGACAGGTCTTGCTCTACTCTCTTTTGCAGATGAAAGGTTTTATTTTGTATAAACTACTTCCTTAGGAATTGCATATTAGTTCAATCTTTTACTCCAGGCTCCCTTTTGATTATCTCATGAATGAGCGCTTTTTTTTTTTTTCCTCTAGGGTTTCTCTGTATATCCATGGCTGTCCTGGAACTCACTCTGTAGACCAGGTTGGCCTTGAACTCAGAAATCTGCCTGTCTCTACTTCCCACGTGCTGGGATTAAAGGCATGTGTCATCACTGCCCAGCTGGCCTTAGCTTCTTTACTCTAAAAACAGAGCCACTTGGCTGAAGCTGCTGCTTGCTAGAGCTGGAACATTGCCCCATTGTTCTATTACGTTATCACCAGCTTTCTGTTTTCCAGCTCCTTCACTGTCAAAGCTTGGTTATCCTAGAACTTGCTCTGTAGACAGTCCTTGAACTCAGAGATCTGTATGGCTCTGTTTCCTGAACGCTGGGATTAAAGATGTATACCACCATGCCTGGACTTAAACTTTTCTTCACCTAGAACTTGCTCTGTCCCTGGCTGGCCTTGAACTCAGAAATCTTCTTGCCTTTGTATCCTTGGATTAAAGATATGTACCACTATGCCTGGGCTCAAGCTTTTCATGGCCACTATTCCTCAAGATCTGGTTCACAAGGATGCTCTCCATTTCTGGATTATAGTTCATTCTAGATTAAAAGTCCAAACTATTCCTTGTTCAGCTGTAAACACAAAGTTATAATAATCTTAGCTGAGTTATAATAATCTTAGCCCTGAAATCACCACTCCCTGAATTTCTTCATCTCCTTCCTTAATATCTTTCTGACAAAACGGGCTATTTGGTGCATCTGTCTCTGTTCTTTCTCCATTCTTTCAGGCCTTCAAAGCCCCTCATATAATTCATATTGCATCATTATACTTTGCATGGTGGAGAAACCCTGTAAAGAACAGTTCTTACATTGATTTATATATTCTTGAACTCATGTTTTCAGAGTTCTTTCCCATAGCCTTAAATGCTGTCTTGAAGGTCACTACATTACCATTTTGCTGAGGAACACTAAACACATTCTCCATTTCTGGAATCATGCTGTTTCTGATTATCATGGAGTCATTAACCTCAGCAGGGAGATCATTCCCCAAAGGAGGAACATAAAGTAAAATATATACATTATTATACAAACAAGCCTTATGCCTATAGTAACTGTCAGCACTTGAGAAGATCTATGCCCTGCTGGCTCTGCTCCAGGGTCAGGGACCATGTCTCACTGTCTCATCCCTTTCTCAGCCATGCTGGACCTTACACCCTGTTTTTTAGTGACACATTTCTAAAAACATTCTTGACCTCTGTTATGCATGCAGACATTGAGCAGAGCTGCATGTTCAAGAGCCCAACTCAGCAAATCTGAATCAAATCTGAGGCAAAGCCCTGTCTTTGGCAGTCACTATTACTCCTCTAGGTAAAAGAGTGATAATATGGGCTGTTTGGGGAATCCGCAGCAAGCTGGTGTGAATGCAGCTCTTCTGATTTGCAGTTTATACTTTCAGTAGCAATAAAGGGACCTGCAGAACAAATTAGCATCTGGTGGTGATTTCATGATGCCCTGATTTGAAATGTCTCCATATCTAATGCAAAACCCGTAATTGTTGAGAATTGCAATTTCCTGGGGCTGGGATGAGTTTTGAATCCAGGGCATGATGAGAATCAGTGAGGTGACACATCTGTGATCCAATCCACAGGGTGCATGTGTGCCTGTGAATACATGACACACATACTAACCAGATAATTAGATGCCAGTAAAGATCGTCTTTGATCAGCTTAGCACTAGTACTATTGCTTTGCGCTAATTCTCTTTCTCTGCTTCTGCAGGGTCAAACTAGATAGTGAGCTACTGGGCTTCAAGGAGAAGTTTCTTGTTTCTTTTTCTTTTTTCCTTCCCTTTTTTTAAAACATAGCTTTATTTGAGATGCAATTAAATATAATTCACAGGAAAAAAGTAAATAGCTTGGCATGCTTTGGCATGGGGATATAGGTACAAAACCACCATGACATCTAGGAGAACCAGATGAATTGCCATTCTGAGAAATTTTCTTTGGGGATGAAGAGATGGCTCAGCAGTTAAGAGTATACACTATTCTTGTGGAGGACCAAATTTTAGCTTCAGCACCTGTGATGGAAGGCGTATAGCTATTGTGGGAAATATTAAAGAGATGAACCATCCAGAAACTCTCTGCTTCAGCAGCCTGACTGGCCATGTACTGGTGGGCAATGACTGTCCTGTCCTTATCTCATGGAGACTCTCTAGCCAGGAGCTCCCGAAAGGTCTCACCCAGCTCAGTAAGTTTCCACTGGTGGGGTCATTACCATGCCAGACCTGTGCTTCAAAATCCCCCATGGCCTTTGTGGTGCACATCTGGCAAACCTACACTTTGCCACCATACCTTTCTCTCTTGAACCAGTTGAACCGCCATGTGAAGGAAAAATGCCAAACAGACTTAGTTCAGAAACAAAGGTAACTCAATCCCTGGGCACAACAACTAAAATCCCAATCTGTAAACCTAATTAAATCTGATGGATCAGCCATTGAAACTTGAAGGCACTCGTAGTTCCATCTTGTCCTCACGCTATCCCCACCCCAAAAGGACCTAACTCTCTCCTGCTTCCTTTCTTCCTCCTCTAAAACCCAGAAGTCTAGCCTACTCACCCAGTGATTGGCTCCTTTATTCATTAGGGGATTGGTTCACAAGAAGTCACCTGAGTATGATTCACTCCTTGTCTTCAATCTTCTCCCAGGAGAGTGGAATTAGCATCAACATACAAACAGCAGCAGGTCCATCCACAAGCTTGTATTTCCAGCTCTGGGGGAACCTGATAACGGGCACACACACACACACACACACACACACACACACACAAAATGCTGTTTTATCAACATGGATCTAGTATGTCTATATAAAGGTATAGTGATATTTCTTTCATTATCCCTACTCTGAATTAAAAGAAAATTATTTTAGGTCTTTTGAGTGTGTATTCATATGGATTTTTATCATTGTTTTTCTTAGTTTTGTGAAGAATAGAATTGGAATTTTGATGGACATTATATTCAATATGCAAATGTAACATGGCCCCAGACTTTAGTAGGCCCCAAACTTTAACACAACTGACTTCATGAGAGAAGTACAATTCAGGTTATAAAACTCAGCATGTAGAATACTACCTGCCAAAACTAAAACAAAGGTTTAATCCATCAAAGTCCATATAGCTCTGGGAAAGTCTCAAAATGCACTAACCCTTCTTTTGGCTTCTGTATTTCCAGGTCTGGTTAACTGTTATTGTTGATTGAAGTATGCCAATTCATAACATGGGTTTTGTAGTTAAAAGCTCACCCTGAGGAGGTTTCAGGGCTACACCAAGATCTCAAATAGCCAGTGCCATCTCTGGCTAGCTAATAAAGATTTCCAATTGGCTTAAACCCATATCTCAGGAGTCTTCTCTGATGAATGCCCCACAACATAGGTTGATTTTGAAAGGACAGACATTTTTATAATATTTATTCATTTAATCTGTAAACATTAGAGGTCTTTCTGTCTTTTAGTATCTTCCTCAATTTCTTTCCTTAAGTGTTAAAGTTTCTGTCATGTAAGTATTTCACTTTCTTGATTAAGTTTATCCATCCAAAACATCTTCTCTTCTCTTCTCTTCTCTTCTCTTCTCTTCTCTTCTCTTCTCTTCTCTTCTCTTCTCTTCTCTTCTCTTCTCTTCTCTTCTCCCCTCCCCTCCCCTCCCCTCCTCTCCTCTCCTCTCCTCTCCTCTCCTGTCTTCTCTCTTCCTCCCTTCCTTCCCCCTCTCTTTCATCCCCCTCCTTTGTGACTGGGTATACACTAATAACTTTGGCAAGGGATTCATGTGATAGATATTTTGGAATAGTAGTCCATTTGTTCTTAGTGTTTTCTGAACTTGTTGACAAGTAGTGATCTAAGCTAACATCCCATGTATTTTATTTTTCTGTTTTCGACATAACTTTAGCTTCCTACTGGTCAAATACTTTGGCATGTGTAATTAGTATATCACTCCTCATTTTGTTGACTTTTGGTCTTGGGAGAATCAAAATCATGACTCTGGTTTGACTGCTGTGTATTTGTCTATCCACTCATTAATGCAGCTGACATACATTTAGCCCCAGTGGTCCATAGATGATATTATCCTCTTGTGTAGTATATATGTCAGGGTAACTGACACCTCAATAAGTTTCCAAAGATGCATTATGAGATTCACAAGCTCTGTGGGTACTTTTGGAATGGATGTTATGTGCTAGACTTCCTGGTGTTTTCCTGATATCCAGTCCTTGAATAAATACCAAGAATGACAAAGTTCTCCGAGTAAATGTCCAGAGGGTCCTATTTATGAAAAATAACCTCTGTTTTCTAACATACTATTGTTTAACCTGTATCTTCTGTCCTAGAGCGTAAACTTTATAGAGGTGGTCACCATGGCTCTTTTAATTCAAAGTGTCTGGAACAGTTTCCTATGAGCCTTTTATATTTGTTGAATGAATGAGTGGATGCCTCAGCAAATTTTTAGTAGCAATTCTGTGGTGTTATTGAGGTAGGTGATAGATATATAAATATGTAAATATTCACATATATAGGCTCAAAAATATAGTTCCTTGTTCTGATGCAGTATTGGGAATTGGGATTATAGGATGTGATTACCTGCTATGAAGGGTTTGTGACTGAGAATGAAAGACTGAGTGGAGGGAATAAAGAAAGCCAATCTGAGAATTAAATGATCAGGATAAAGCAGCCACATGCAAAAGCTCAAGGTAGGCATTGCAGAGTGTGGGAAGAATAGAAGACTGGCTAGAATGTAACAGGTCAGGAAGATGTGACAGCTGGGGGAAATTGTAGTAGTCAATATTTTTCAGAGAACACTGTGTTAGTCTAGTCTAGAATATACTGTTCATATAAGGTATTGGTTTTTCATCATAAGATATGCATTTGGCAAGCTAAAAACCAACTCTATACTGGTATATAGATTTTTAAAGACAAGATGAGTGATTCTCCAGTTCAAAAAGCCAGGCAAGGGTGAGATTCATCTCATAAATTTATAACTAAGTATATAAGATTTAGGAAGAGAAATTAGGAAGAGAAATCTATTCATTCTGGTTCCTGTGATGATCTCTTCCCAGACATCCTCATATACACCTGGAAAAGTACTTCATCAAATGTCTGGGTACCCTGTGACCCAGTCAAAAAGACAAGTGAATAATCACAGAGGGGCAGATTTTGTGTGGCAAACACTAGCTAGTGTGTATACAAAACTCAGTATTTTCTATATGCTGATACTTTGTATATATATTCTATTGGAGATCCCAATATGTGATAAGCATGGATAGTTTGAATTGTGTGTTTGGTATGCAAGTTGAAAGATCTATGCTGGAGGCATAAATGTAGGATTTTGGCTGAGAGATAGCTTGTCCACTGCCACTGAATATCTTTTGCTCTTGATAGCCATGAGGATTATTCTGATTGTTTTGTAAGGGATCAGATACAAACACTGTTTTCCTGCGTAAAGCAACATATGTATGGATTGTTGATTGCTATTGACAAGAAGTTATTTTAGTGAGGAAGATTATGACTGTCCTTTGACTATTGTCCATTGCTCTTATTGACTGATGCATAGATGCTACTAACTGTTTCGAACAAGATGAGCACAGTGTCACTGAAGGGCAAAATGCAAGATGCCTGAACTATGTGTTTCCGCATCATCTTTGGGTAGTTTACTGCTAAATGTTTTGTTCAGAAAAGCTAAACTCCTAATGTGTTTAGGCCACTGTTAGAGAAACTCCCATTCCTTGTGACTGATTAATTACTAACACTAAACTATTAGTCAGGGCGTATCCAGCCGGGCGTGGTGGCGCACGCCTTTAATCCCAGCACTCGGGAGGCAGAGGCAGGCGGATTTCTGAGTTCGAGGCCAGCCTGGTCTACAAAGTGAGTTCCAGGACAGCCAGGGCTATACAGAGAAACCCTGTCTCAAAAAACCAAAAAAAAAAAAAAAACAAAAAAAACAAAAACAAACAAACAAAAAAAACCCCCAAAAAACCCCAGTGAGTTTAAAATCATCTTATCTCACCAAAACTGTTGTGAGAATTTTGGTTTCTTAAAAAACCCAGTTATGTGAATATAGTTGTGTTTTAACCCCAGGTGTGGGATTATGGGGATGCTTCACTTTGTCCACAGCTGATAACTATGATTATCTCATGCTCTGGGTGAGGGTGTGTGTGTGATTTTTTGCCAGCTGCAGATAGTTTAATTCTGAGAACTCTGGAGAGGGACTAAATTGCCAGAGTCCCCAAGAAGGACAGGATGTGCTCTGAAGAAAGTGGCTGCTACTCCCCTCTGCTGTTGCCCCTGCTGCTGATACATTCACTAGTGTTGGTGTGCTGGATTGCTGGTTTGTTTGTTGCACAACGAAGGTTGGACTTGTTTCAAGGAATTCAATGACTTTAATCAGTAGGAAGTCGTCTATTTTGTTGGCTGAAAGAGATCTATTACTACTTTCCCCTCTAATTTTTCTTTCCTACCTAGTGTTGAGGGGTTGGAAGGGATTCGGGTGGAATAAGGGTTAGAAGGGAAGTAGAAGTATAAGAACATTATAAAATAGTAACAAACACAAATATGTATATATATATATATATATATATATATATATATGTGTGTGTGTGTGTATGTATATACATGAATATATGTACATCATATACACACATATATGTGTATATATACATATACAGCATTATATATATAAAATCAAGAGCAAAAGATACTCAGTGGCAGTGGACAAGCTATCTCTCAGCCGAAATCTTACATTTATGCCTCCAGCATAGATCTTTCCTTTAATGGTTCAACTTGTATACCAAAATCACAATTTAAACTATCCAAATTATTCATACTTATCAAATACCAGTAAGCAGAAACATAGTCTACAGACAAGATATGGGATTTATTGACAAGATATTGTACTGGCTACTTACAGCAACATCTAGTTCTTTTCTGTGGAGAAACTCAGTGTTCCAATCTCCTCTATTACCACATATCTGATACCTTGGGAGATATCTCATCCTCAGGCTTTTCTGGTTCTCATGAAAGATGGATTCCTATCCTGAAAACCCAGCTTAAATAACTTCCTTTTGTGGTGTGCGGACAGACGATTTCAAACTAAGTCAGAGTTTTTGAGGAATATGCCTGGGTTTTCTGTAATTTAGGAACACCTTTCAATTTTACAAGACATGTATTTGTAATTTACATTACATACTAAACATGCCAAGAGATATTACTGTGGTCATGACCTTTGAGTTTGGGATTTTGGTCTCCTTGGCAACAAGTTTCTCTTTTATAGAATCTTAGTTTAATGGCTTCTAATTATATTTGGCCAGCCACTGGAGGAGATCTCAAGACATAGTAAACATCTCTATTCTTTTTTAGGACGTCAAATGTATACTATGGGAGTTGTTGGATTCTGTGTTCTTCTTCTTTTTTTTTAAGTTAGAGAAATTCTTCATTTACATTTCAAGTGTTATCCCAAAAGTCCCCTGTACCCACCCCCCCACCCTGCTCCCCTACCCTCCCCCTCCCACTATTTGGCCCTGGCATTCCCCTGTACTGGGGCATATAAACATTGCTAGACCAAGGGCCTTTCTTCCCGAGTAATGGCCAACTAGGCCATCTTCTAATACATATGCAGCTAGAGACATGAGCTCTGGGGGTTCTGATTAGTTCATATTGCTGTTCCATCTATAGGGTCGCAGACCCCTACAGTTCTTGGGTACTCTCTAGCTCCTACATTGGGGACCCTGTGTTCTGCTCTATAGATGGTTGTGAGCATCCACTTCTGTATTTGTCAGGGACTGTCAAAGCCTGTCAGGAGACAGCTATATCAGGGTCCTTTCAGCACTATCCTGCTGGTGTGTGCAGTAGTGACTGCATTTGGTGGCTGATTATGTGATGGACCATCTGGGTGTCTGTGTTCTTCTTATATCTCAGTATACACCCTTCCTCCCTATCCATTGTTAGTTAAAACTTGCTATGGTAAACAGTTAAAAGTTTAACATATTCAATTTTATAATTTTGGATTTAGAAGCTAACTTTTTTTTGTTTTTTTTTGCTTTTTGTGCTCCCAGTGGGACACATTCTACCATTTGTTTTATATTCATGGCATTTCATTTTTGGCTTCAATTAAATATGTTCCTTACCAAGCTCCTGATCTATTCAGGTTTGCCTGGAAGGCTGGTTTTACAATACAAAAGAGGCCAAAGTTTAACATCTTCAATGGGGCATGAGTATCAACTTATGGTCAAGAAAATAGAAAGGCCATCTTTTCTGCATTCCTTAGATTTGTTTTCTATAGTGTCTTATTGCCTTGTATATAAAAAAAAATCTGTATTAGATAAAATGCACTCAGCTGAAAATAGCACATTTTGTTTAAGTGGTACAGGTCACATTTCAGGAGAGGGACAGCATGGACACAGGCCTGTGGAACTCCATTCTTATCAAGGCCGTCTCTCTTCATGGCCATTGGGAGTTCTATGTTGCAGCCAGACTAGTCCATCCAGGCCTGGGAAGTCTGTACAGATTATGGTCCTAGAGTTGCCAAAGGCCATGATATAAAGCCAGCAACAGAAGCCAACTCAGGAAAAGCCAAGAGCTGGAGAGGAGCCAAGTTGAGATGGTATCACTAGCCTCTGACTCTAATCCTCAATGGAGGCCATGTTTTGTCTGCCCCCTTTCAAATAAGAGAAACTATTGTCTTTTCCTTTTCAAGCTTGTTTGAACCCACATTTCTTAGTTCATTTAAGTGATTGGATTATTAGAAATTATTAAAAGGTACCTGAGTAATTTGGGAGGGGGAAGAAAAGGGCAGCTAGGATTTCTCAGAGTGTTCTTTCCATATATGTGATGAGAACTCAAATAGTCATTGGGGTGGAAGTCATCTCAGGTATCTTTGCACCTGGAACATTCAGTATTTGATGGTTTTTTAAAGTGACAGATATATGGGGTTAAAGAGACGGTACAGAAGTTAAGAGCACTCACTGGCTGCTCTTCCAGAGGACCCTAGTTCAATTCCCAGAAACCATGTAACAGCTCACAACTGTCTGTAACTTCATTTCCAGAGGATCTGACACTCTCATACAGACATACATGCAAGCCAACAGCAATGCACACACACACAAAATAAATAAGGAAGTAAAATGACAGATCTGGTATAGGACATTCCATATTAATCTTTCTAGAAACACCTGTTATAATAATTACTCTTGTGTCAATATTGATATATTTACTATACATTTCTCAGCGGGGAAGATTTATCTGTGTCAGCAATTTGTTTCTTTTTTGCTACTTAGACTTTTTTTTTTCAAATGAAATGCTTATGACAGATAAGTGTGTGTTTGCTTATAGGAGGTTTTTAAGAGGTAAAAGAGTGGCAGGTGAGGTTTCAGTTCCTGGGCATGGGGTCTCTGAGGAGGACTATGATGGGGAGAGGGAGAGAAGATGGAGAGAGGAGAAGATGACATGGGGTAGATGAATCATGAAACATGAAACATGGTCATGAGGACTGGCTAAGTAGAGTAAGAACAGCCAAGGAGGAGCATGGCTAGTCATAACTTGGGTTATTGGCAGGGAAGTAGACATAATAGCACAGAGGGTAGATATCTACCCAGCTTTAGTGCTGTCTACGGCTTATTACAAATATAAAAATTTTGTATCTTTTATCTGGTGTCTGAGTTAGGCTTTCATTGCTGTGAACAGACACCATGACCAAGGCAACTCCTATAAGGACAACATTTAATTGGGGCTGGCTTACAGGTTCAGAGGTTCAGTCCATTATCCTCAAGGCAGGGAGGAGCATGGCAGCATCAAGACAGGCATGGTGCAGGAGGAGCTGAAAGTTCTACATTTTCATCTGAAGGCTGCTAGGAGAAGATGCTTCCAGGCAGCTAGGGTGAGTTAAAGCCCATGCCCAAAATGACACACTTCCTCCAACAAGGCCACACCTTCTCCAACAAAGCTGCACCTCCTAATAGTGCCACTCCCTAGGCCAACCACAGTCAAACCATCACATCTGGGAACTGAATGACCAAAGGCAGGGTAGAAACCTCCATTTGAGATTAAATATTTCCTACAACAGTTTCCTGTTCTTTAGGAGTCTTATTTAAGAAGCCATTGTGGGCCGGGAGCGGGGAGGGTATAGGGAACTTTCTGGATAACACTTGAAATGTAAATGAAGATAATATCTAATAAAAGTTGAAAAAAAAAAAAAAAGAAGCCATTGTCCAGGTCTCAGTTACTAAGATTTTCTTTCTTCTAGTGACATTATAGTTTAGGTCTAGTTTACATTTTTTTTTATTCATTGTGAGCTATCTTTTTTGTTGACATCATGTAAAATAAAGATACTTACTTTTTTTTATCAATTTGGATTTTTCAATATGATTTATTGGTGAGACTCTACCTTTTGCTATTGCATGTTCTTGCCACCTCTGTTGAAAATCTATTGATATCGAATAATTTGGTTCAGTTTTGCTTCATTTTGTGGGGCTATGTGTCTATTTTTTAAAGCTAGTACTATGTTCTTTTAATTATAGTAGCCAATGATATAATGACTCTATTATCAACCTAACCAGACTTAGAATCATCCAGGAGACACACTTTGAGGTATATCTGAGAGGAAACTTCTAGAAAGGTTTACTTTGTATATGTGTAACTGTGGTGGTTTGAATAGGAATGGCCTCCATGGGTTCTTTAGAAAGTGGTGTTATGTGAGAGGGATTAGGAGTAGCCTTATTGGAGGAGATGAGTCACTGGGGGTGTAATTTGAAATTTCAAGGGCCTAAACCAGGCCCAGTGGTTCTCTGTTTTCCTGCTGCCTTCAGATCCAGAGGTAGAACTCTCTCATCTTCACCATGTCTGCCTGCATTCCACCATACTTCCTGCCATGATGGAAATAGACTAAACATTTCAAAATTATAAGCAGGCCTCAATTAAATGCTTTCTTATAAGAGATGCCTTGGTCATGTTGTGTCTTCGATATAATGCAGACTAAGATAGAAGTTGACACCAGGGAGAGGAATATTGCTGTGACAGACCTGACTATGTTCTTCCTTGCAGAATGTAGACTTTGGGGTTTTGGATTAGGAAAGCAGTTGAACATTTTAAATGGAGCTTAGTGGGCTATACTAATAGGGGCATGGAAAATAGTGGTACTGAGAGCAATGTAGAGTATGATGGCCTAACTCAAGAGGTTTCAAGGGCGAGGAATATTAGTAAGTGGCCTAGAGACTGTTCTTATGATATTTTGGTGAAGAATATGGCTGCTTTTTTGCCCTTATATTAAAAAAAATCTGCTTGAGTCTAAACTAAAGACTCTCAGATTAATGGCATTGGCAGAGGAGATTTCAAGACAGCCTAGTATTGAATGTGTTATGTGTTATTAATGGACACTCTTAAGCAGATCTATAATGAAAAGGAGCAAGTAGATCAAGGGACATTACAAAACGTACAGTTTGAGGAAAGGGGAAGTACCAGGAAGTTTAAGGGAGCCAAACCCTGTATTTAAGAAGATTTAAAAAAATTAAAGAAATGTTTGAGGTTAAATGGAATAAAGGCAGTGGTGGTGTTAGGACAAATCTCCACACAACTAAGCTTTGGGCTTGTGAAAAAGAATTAAGAAAAGCATTGTCAGTGAAGGAAACTATCAAAACCAGAAAGTGGAGGAAATGTACTTAAATGAAGGAATCAAGTTCCAGCCTCAGCAAGTAGAACTTGGCTCCTTCAGCCACATGGTTCTGGCTTTAGAGTCAAGGCTACAAGGAAAAAGTTATGGACCCTCCCTCCATGGCCAAGGAATGCTACTGAGGCCAGGCCTGTTCAAGGAATCTACTCAGCGGCCTAGAGAGGCCTTTGTGTGAAGCTGTGAAGGTGAGGCCTGAATTGCCTTGGAGACCCCATGATGTTGGAGATGCCAGAGCCATGGGATACCTGCTGAGGAATGCTGCAGACTGGGTGTGGAACCAGCCTCAAGGAGACAAGAATGTTGTAGAAAACAGAGCTGAAAGGAGTTGGAGACAGGAAGAATATTTTGACATCAGATATGGATATCAGATGCAGAATTTGGTATTTTCCGTTCTTGTTTTTGGTCTTGCTTTGGTTCAGTCTTTCCTCACTATGCTCCCTTTTGGAATGGTAATGGATATTCTTTACCACTGTATGTTAGAAGTATGTGCTCTGCTTCTTTATCTTGATTTTACAAGGGATTACAGTTAAGAGATTGCAATGGGTTTCAGAAAAGACTTTGTACTTTTAAACAGTGTTGAAACTGTGATAGACTATGGGGACTTTTGAAGTTGGACTTTATGCATTTGACTACAAGCCTATGGGGGTCAGGGAGTGGAATGTGGTGGTTTGAATAGGAATGGCTTCCATAGACTCATTAGGGTGTGATGCTACTCGAGAGGGATTAGGAGATATGGCCTTTTTGGAGGAAGTATATCACTGGGGGAGGGTGGTGTTTGAGGCTTTAAGATCTCTCTCTCTCCTCTCTCTCTCTCTCTCTCTCCCTCCCCCTCTCCCTCTTTTCCTCCCTCCCTCTTTCCCTCTCTCCCTCTCTCCCTCCAGATCTGGATGTAGAACTCTCAGCTTTTCTTCCAGCACCACATCTGCCTGCTTGCCACCATGCTCCCTGCCATGATGAAAATGGACTAAACCCCTGAAACTATAATCAAGTCCCAAGTAAATGCTTTCTTTTATGAGAGCTACCTTGGTCTTTATGTCTTTTCATAGCAATAGAAAATTGTGACGATATGTATTGACTCCAATTACCAAGATTAAAAATATGGCTCCAAGCAGTGGTGGTAATTACAATGTGTTGAATGTAAGTCTGAAGGTCTCAGTTCCACCCCCACCCTATTCTTCCTTATTTCCCATCGCTCCATGACAAAATCTTTAAAAACATGGTAACACAAGAGAAAATCAATAGAAAAAGTGTTGGCAAACTGCTACTTTAAAATTGGTAAGAATTTCAAAATTCCTACACAAAACAAACCCCAAACGGTAGTGCTGCTAACAGTGCCCTAAGATGACAGCCAGGGCCCAACGAGGGTGGGATTCTTACTTGCTAAACAGAAGGATTCTAACCAGGTGAACAGAACCTAACCCCAGTATTCTTTTGAAACCTCATAAGGCTGGATTTTGTTTGTCAAAAAACACACTACTTCCCTTCT
>CACVCL010029436.1:0-71248 GCA_902729485.2 Mus minutoides | reverse complement strand
GCCCCAGGCTGGTTTAATGATTACTCTTCAAAAACGTGCATGCATATTTAATTAAATCATATTTTTGGTGGGGTGGTGGTAGTTATTTCAATTTTATTCTCTCGGAAGAAGGCCTCAAGCTCTGGCTTTAATTACATCACCGTTGTTTGTTTAACTTCATCTCCAATGGTAGCCTGCCTCCTTGGTGTAAATGGGACTTCTCCTGGTTGAAATTAAGGAGACAAAGAGGCTCAGGCTGTTCTGGTTTTTAGCCGCCCCATGCACACTCCAGGAATCTGAGAAGTAAATAGGTGGACAGCTGATGTCCCCAGGTAAGGTTAGCAGGAGGAGCTCGGCATGTCACAATTCCAGGCCTCATTTAGGGTTGGAACCCTTGCCCTACTTCCCAGTATGACTCTTGGTAGGTAGCAAATTTAGGGACCCACTTGATTTCTTCTTTTCTTTTCTCTTTTCCTTTTTCCTTTCCTTCCTCTTCCTCTTTCTCCCTCCCTCTGCTACTTCTTCCCTCTTTTTTCCCTCCTTCCCTCCCTCCCTCTTTCCCTCCCTTCTTCCCTCCCTCCTTCCCTCCCTCCTTCCCTCCCTCCTTCCCTCCCTTCCTTCCTTCCTTCCTTCCTTCCTTCCTTCCTTCCTTCTTTTCTTCCTTCCTTCCTTCCTTCCTTCCTTCCTTCTTTTTCTGTTCCAGGGTCTCTCTGTGTGGCTCTGGCTGTTCTGGAACTCTCTTTAAACTAGGCTGGCCTCCAACTCACAGAACTCTACCTGCCTCTGCTTTCTGAATGTCCATCCAGGGCTAAAGGTGTGAGCTACCACCACCTAATTTCTTAGGTAAAAGAAAGCATCCATTGCTTCTCTTATTGGAATCCTTGGATGAGTAAATAAGACAATCAGAGTCGGGTGGAGGATTGCTGTACAATGTACCTCATGGTTGTAATAGTCTGTGAATCCAACCCAGGCCACAGGACTTCCGTAGAGCCGCACCACTGCGCAGGCGCCGGCTCTGTCACGACTCTTCTGTTTCTATCTGAGAGGGAATCCCAGCTTCACTTCTTACCTCTAGACTGGTCAGGACATATTGGTTAGGACTTTCCTCCTCAATTTCCTTTCTGCAAAATGTTCCTCAGGAGATCCACACAAGGACTCGTGGGCACCAGTTTCTCCCTCCAACAGTTCTCTGCCTTTTGTCAGCCTCCGCGTTCCACACCCTTTTACTTCTTGTTTCTTGCTCGCTTTCTCCATTGCCCTTGCCCTTGACTACTTCTGTTTGATTTTTTGAATTTGTATTATTTATTTATTTATTTCTGCACGACGGATTTCCCCCCAAATTGAACAGCTTAAACCCACAGACATTTGTTGTGCCATGCGACAAATGACTGAGTACTAAGAACCAGGGAGCAGCATAGCTGGGTGGCTCTAGATCAGGAGTTAGGATAGAGCCACAGTCATCCAAAAGCCCGGTGGGGCAGGAGGCTCTGCTCCCAGCAGCTGACTGGAGGCCTCAGTTTCTTGCACTGTGACCTGTCCCATGGACTGCCCAGACATCTTCATGATATTGCAGGGGACGGCCCTCAAGTCAAGCGCTCCAAGTGAGAAAGTGAATCACAATGTACAATGTCTTTTAAAATTATGATTATGATTTATTCTCTTTAGACTGGCAGGGTCTCATGAAGTCCAGGTTAGCCTTGAACTCACTATGTAGCCAAGGGTGACTTTTTAAATGAGAAAAAAATATAAATTATACTTATTTACCTTGTGTGTACATGTACTATATACATGCGTGATTATTATGAGTGGTGTAGGTATGCTGTGGTATGTGTACGGAGGTCTGAGGATGACTCAGGAATCAGCTCTCTCCTACTACATTGATATCAGGGATCAAGCTCAGCTTGCCTGGCTTCATAACAGGCACTCTAACCTGGCCTTGAGATTCGGAACCTCCTGCCACCACCTCCCTGGGATTATGGGCACATACCAACCTGCTTTCTGGGGATAGATTTTAGGAGTATGGGCTACCCAGTTCCACGATGCCTTTTATAATCAGGTCTTGTGAGTGACAAATCTTTCCGGCAAGATTCTTTCGGATTCACAGATTAACGTTTAAAGTGGAAGGGCCTTTGGAGGGACCAGTTTGGGGATCAGTATCACATACATTTATCTTACAATCTATTTCTTCAGGACCCTCTGTATTGGCTCTACCGTGGTGATTGCTAATGTGTGATTGGAAGGCTCTGTGGATAGAAAGAACCCTGGAATCAGTAGAGGTAGCACAATGTCACTGAGAGTGAGTGTGTCAGGATGTGTAGACATTGGAGTTCTTTGGAACCTAGATTGAATTCCCACCCAACATTTACTTCCCACAAGTACTGTGGCCGTGAGCAGCGGTTATCTTAAAAATTGGGTGCTGGGGGTGGGGGAGCTGGAGAGATGGCTCAGTGGTTAAGAGCCCTGGCTGTTCTTCCAGAGGTTCTGAATTCAATTCCCAGCAACCACATGGTGGTTCACAACCATCTATAAAGAGGCCTGATAGCCTCTTCTGGCATGCAGGTGTACACGCAGATAGAGCACTCATATATATAAAAATAAATAAATCTTTAAAAAAAATTGGGTGCCATCTCTATCTTGTATATTTGAGGGAAGTTTCAATTGTAAACAGGGTCCAAGGGATATTGGATCAGTGATAGATAATACCACCATTCATTATTAGTATTGTTGTCATGTGTTAAATCAGTAACGGTTTCTTGATTCCCTGGAATCAAGTGTTAAGGCTCATCTAAAACGAGTAAATGACTTCTCTGAAGTGGCTGGACTAAGGGATTTCAGTCTCTAACTTCCCTAGATTGTTGGAGTTTGCTTTTTAAAACAAACAAACAAACAAACAAACAAACAAACCAACCAACCAACCACATTTGTATGTGGAAACAGTTTGTAGTTTCTTGTGCACATACAATGTGCTTCTTCAATATGAAGTATTGATCCTCGTAACTCTAGGGCCGTGAGTGAAAGGTCGGTTGAGGTTGGAGGGTTTGGCTTGGGACTGGGAGCACTGTACTCACTACTGTCAGGGTAATGGCATTGCAGTTGGTTTCTTGGCTCTATGCTCAGGAATCCTCAACGTCCTCCTGTTCCGTTCCCAGCAAGTGCTGGGCATTGTGCCACACAAGTCTCTTATAGTCCGTCATTAAACCTTTAAGTGGCATTTGAGAAACATGTCATTATTATACTCCCTTGAAGATGAGGGGGACTCAGGTTCAGAGACATCAAGCAACTTACTAGCGGTGAGATTAATCATCTCGCTCTGTCAAGTAGCAGCACTGACGTTTGAATTCTTCAGAACAGAGCATTAGAGTGAGTGTTTGCAGCACTGGTTGTCTGGAAGGGCTTCTTAGAAGGGTCAGTGTAGCGGTAATGGGCTATTCTGCTTTGGCACCCTTTGGGTGGCACCTCAGTACCTGCCCCTGGATTCGAGAATGGAAACACACACACACACACACACACACACACACACACACACACACACCACTTAATTTAAAAATGCTGTGGCTAGCTCAAAGGTTGGGCAGTTCTAATCCTCCCCACAGCTAGCACACATTTCCCTCCTGTAATCTTGGCGTAACACCCTCTAATTCTACATTTTTATCTTTGTTGCCCTGGCTCCTTCTGGGCAGCCCCCCTAGTCTTTGTTGCCCAAGACACTTCTGGGAAGCCCTTGGGGAGGTACCACATTCCTTCTCACCCACATTTTGGATGATCTTCCTTCTGCAGCTCTAAACCTGATCCATCTTCCTGGCTATTCGCCATCTCCCTTTTTTCAGTTCTTAGCCTGTGCAAATCTAAAGGTCCCGCCCGGTCTCCCTCTGCCCAGCCATTGGCTGTACGGCAATTTTTTATTACCAACTAGAGCCAGCTGGGGGCAGGCTTCCTTTAGCCTACAAGCTGGACACTGCAAACAGGCTTTTTGGGTAACACAATTAGCAAGAGAACACCAGCGGCTATTGGTCAGTCCTCTTGGGGAGTGTTTTGTAGAATTAGAATGCCTATCTTTGCCCAGTAGGTTACACCTACCCTCCCTCCCTTTCATTTTGTTTTGAAGTGTCTGTGGCAACTTCCACTTGACCTAGGTACATGTTGAAAATAGCATCAACAGAAATGAGTGATCTGGCATTTAAAAAAGAAGCCATTCACCTCTTTACAGAAGTCTCAGCGTAGTTGAAACCCACAATTCTTGTTAGAATTTAATTCGCTTGAAGCTTTATATGGTCAGGATTCTAATCAGCCCTGGATGACGTTAAGGCCCCATGGTTGGTCTTAGGCAGCTGGGGGACATCAATCTGTATAGTCCATGAGCTGAGCCTGTGAAGTGATTTTCCTCATGCACCTTACATTGTGAGGTTTCTGCCCCTGCCTCCTAACCCAATAGGGAATGGATAGAAACGAGCCCAGCTGGGCCGAAGCTTCAGAAACAACTTCCAGAGATTTGTCACATATTCTCTTTGCTAGTTGCTCTCCTATTGATTTCATGATTTTCTTGATTTATCAAGTGGCACCCTTTGTGAGTTGCTCTGCACCTAAGCACTCTGTAAAAAACGGAAACCTTAAAATAAGGTCAACCGCAGACTAGCTAGCCTATTTGAAAAAGGCAGTCACCAGCCCAGCAGAAGCATTTGAATTTGGGTGAGCCTGGACACAGGGCACACAGCTCCCCTGCGGAGAGAGAGGGGAAAGTTTCTTGTTTTGTCTGCCGTTTTTTGTCAATTCTAACCTCCTATCCATCGCAGAGGAGAGGGGAACCTTTCACTACTCCCTCATACTTACCTGTACCACCAAATACTAAAGGATGCCAAGATGTAGCTCAGTAACGCGCAGGCAGGTGTGCGTGTCTGAATGGATGGGTAAACACAGAAGGATGTGTTTTAGGATACACGGGCTGGACTTCCAAGCAGGCTTTTCCTTTTCCTTCTCAGGTCTTTGGAATCTTCCCATTCGCTACATAATTCAGCAGGGGGCAGTCGATAGTTTCTAAAGAAAAGATGATCAGAGGCAAAGAAAGGTTAGTCTATAGGCTTGGAGCAGAGTTACCTTGGGGACGGCGGGGAGGGGGCGGGGACGGGGCGGGGATGGTGCAAACGGGTTTCTCCTTCCAGGTAGCTCTGACAGTTTAACTTTGCGTTTGGACTGGAGAATTACTGAGGCCGAGTCTTTCCTAAGAGGCATCTGAAACTATCCCAACTTGAGGGAAAAATATGTGGGGTGGTTCCCCCTCTCCACCCTTTCCAGAAATTTCAGTTGATCCTAGCATTCCTCATTTCATTGGAGAAGAGGCATGGTTAAGGGACCCTGCTCAATTTCAGACCGTAGCGTAAAGGAATACATTACCAGCTGGAGTCACCGGTGCCACTGTACCTACTTTCAGATAGGCGAATCTTAATTGGAAACAAGGAACAGGAGATGGAAAGAAAGGAAGGGGACGGTTAAGCTGTTTCAACACGGGCCGTCTTGTTTTGGGGGTCGCAAGTATTAATCTTTAATTCATCTCAGAGAGAGATGACGCTCTCTGTAAGTTTTACTGATGGATGGTCACCTTAATGAATAGTGGGCTATCCTTCGATGTGAGAGAAAGTTTTAATTTTTACCCCCCTCCCCTTTTTTTTTTTTGAGAAGAGTCACCTTAGGAGCAAATATGTGTTCCTTCTCTGCCTGGGCTAATTTTATCTTTTCCCATTATCCTTCATTGATTTGCTTGCCCAGGTTTTGAATGAAACTGAGATAAATGTGTCTGTTTGGGTCCTTTTGCCTCCTGCATAAACACCAGTTGTTGATGCTTTAATTTCTCTGAAATGGAGCGGTAAATTGAAAAGTGGAACCAACCCAAATATTTGTAGTTCTGGGGTCATTTCCCTGATGACAAGGCTCGTTTCTGAGAGAGGGTCACATTAGAGGCTTCAAAGAATCTAAATGTCTTTGACCACCAGGCTACTCCTCTCTCTTTCTTTTTTTTCTTTTAAAACTGCATCGTGACTTCCATTTGACTTAAGTGGTACCTTGCGCAGGTCGAGAGGAGCCGTGCGAGCAAACGACCTGGACTTTTAAACTCTGCAAGGCACAGAGTGTGGAAAGGTCTGCCCTTTACAGACGGCTCAGCCTATTTCAAACGCACGGGCTCCTGCAAGTATTTAAATGACGCTAGGCTTTATGGGCGAATCATTCTCATGCCAAGTACTTCTCACTACCTGACGTTTAGCTAGATGATTAAAAAGGAAGGAGGTTGGAGAATTGCAAGGAAAGACAAAAGAGGAGATTGATTTGGAAAAAGGTTTTGCTTTTCTATTTTTCTGGGGCGGAGGCTTGGTGGGGTTTGAGGTGTGTGTGAATGCCACAGTGGGTTGTTGTCTGATTAGAGCATGGCTCTCGCAGCTGTGGGAAACATTAACTCAGTGTGGTCCTGCATTGCTCACTGACAGGGACAGAGGCTGCACCAGATTCTAATGTGTTTCACAGAGAAAGAGGCAGGGATATTTTGACTTTAAAATGATTTCTGTGAACACGAAGGATTCAAATTACTTCCACCAGTCATGTCCGAGAGTTGAAAGGATTTATATGGAATGAGGCTGTTTTGTTATCTCTAGACCTATTGCCAACCCTGCGGGGAAGTGATGAAATTTCATTTACTTTATTTCCCTGGAGGGAGAGGGAGTCAGCTACCCTGAGTGCCTGTTAGGTTCTAGGCAATGGTTCCTGTGCTTTTCAAACTGTTGGTGTCCGGTCTTCAGTTTTGCAATTGCGGAAAGAGAAAGCCAAGCCGAAATTCTGGGAACATACTGGATATTTGCCCTGCGCTGAGGTTTGCTGATTAAAAGAGGTCTTCAGGTTTGGCCTGACACCAACACTGGGCAGCTTACGACTGCCTGCCAACTCCAGTTCCAGGGGATCTGATACCTTCTTCTGTCCTTGCACATACCTGTATACATGCATATATACATATATACTCAGGAACACATACATACATAAAATAGCAAATCTGAGAAAGGTGTGAGTCTTGGGGCTGGTGATGTAGCTCGCTTGGTAGGGTGCTGACTTACCATTTACAGAACTCTAGCACTGCATGTTGCAATAGGAAGGAAAAGGATCAGAAGTTGAAATTCCTCCTCAGCTAGAGAAGTCCATTTGCCTGGACTACATGAAACCCTTGGGGGTGGTGGTGGAGGGGAAGGGAGAGGGCGAGGGTGGGGGGGGGAGAAGGAGAATGGGATCTATAGAGCTGGCTTTGTCACATATGAACAGATTGGCCTCAGTTTTCTCAACCACATAGTAGTGATATTAATAGTCAGTTTCCTGTAAAATGAACATAGTTCTACATAATGAGCTGCCATGTTTATTGTTACTATTTCAGCCAAATAATGGACAAGTGCTATTATAAACTTGGTTAAGCAATGTTTATATGCCCCAGTACAGGGGAATGCCAGGGCCAAGTAGTGGGAGTGGGTGGGTAGGGGAGCAGGGCGGGGGTGGGGTGGGGGAGGGTATAGGGGACTTATGGGATAACACATGAAATGTAAATGAAGAAATTCTTTAATAATAAATAAATAAATAAGTAAAAAAAGAGAATATGATCAGAAAAAAGAAAAAAAAAACTTGGTTAAGGCTTTGAAATGTCAACTTAACCCTTCTCCTTCCTCCACTACTTAAAAGGACATGGCCACAAGTCAGCAACATTTATTTATTTATTTTTGTTAGCCTGGTTATAAAGACAAACCCGATTGAATCTAGAGCTCCGAGGGCAGCTAGCTCTGGGTATCTCTGTCTCCGTGGCCTGAGGTATTGCTTGCTGTCGGTGACTTGGGAATTTAGATCTTTTCTGTGTTGGTATCTTTGAGTGTAACCTCCGTATGGAGGTTGTGCGTGAGCATATTGGCGGGTGCCAAGCTCATAGCTGTTGCTGTTGCTATTTAACGCCGTGCTGGATTGTGCAGATGAAAATCTTTCCTCTGTAATGTGAAGAGGACCTTCTACAAGCTTGGAAAATGGCAAGAAGCCCTGTCCTATGGGGCCCAGGACAAACAAAACACACAGTTTCCAGGAGTTAAATCTTCCTTCTCCCCAGGCGCCGTAGGTGAAGTGGTTTATTTTCATTATGTCTCCTTGTAAAGGAAGCATCAGTATTAACAACGTGAACAAAACAAAACCAACAATTTTGTTTGCTCCCATCTAAAAGTTCCTTAGGGCCCATAGACTCATTTACGAAAATTCATGTACGAGAAACCCATTTGCAGAAGCAAATAAAATACGTGATCACAAATGCTCCTTACCTGACTGGCCTAAGGGGGCAGTTTGAAAACGTCTGTGCTTTTATGTGTATTCTCTGGTGTGGCTTGGCAGTCATGCCCCCTCCCCACCTGTTTATGCCAGACTGCTCGAACCTATCGGAACCCTGGCATAACTCAGTTGCTGCAAGAGTTTACCAGTTTCCTTCTGTGGAAGACATCCTCAGATTCTTGTGCCCATGTCCTCGAGACTATTTTGGTAGGTTCATTCACCAGGTTACCTAGCTAGAGAGGTATCTCTGTATTTACTTTTATGTCTTTTGGGGTTTCCATATGTTGATTTCTCTGTATTTACTTTTATGTCTTTTGGGGTTTCCATATGTTGATTTCTTTCCTGGTGGAGATTATTCCTCCAGACTCCGAATGACAGTGTCTAGACACGGGTGGGACGCTGTGTGGAGAAAACCAGGAGAAAGAAATGGCTGCATGAGAAGGGAAGGTGCAAACAGGTAATAGGAAGTGACCAGAGAGCTTCCAGGGATCCCAAGACCTTCAGTTACAGTTTCTTCTCTCTCTCTCTCTCTCTCTCTCTCTCTCTCTCTCATTCATGTATATGAATACACCATTCCTGTCTTCAGACACCCCAGAAGAGGGCATGGGATCCCATTACAGATCCCATGTGAGCCACCATGTGGTTGCTGGGAATTGAGCTCAGGACCTCTGGAAGAGGAGTCGGTGCTCTTAACCACTGAGCCATCTCTCCAGCCCTCAGTTGCAGTTTCCTAGGCTTAACATACACAAGGCAAGAATGACTTAAGACAGATACTTATCTGCCTGACTTCCTGAAGCACAGCCGTAATTTGTTCAACAATTACAACAATTGAAAAATTTCAACAATTGAAATTGCAGCTTGCTTTAAGCTGATTGCTGGATTTACTCATTCAGCAAATACTGTTTATTGAACAGCAGCATATGGCAGCTTCTACTCTAGGTGTCAGAAATATAAAATGAACAGACCATCAATCCCAATTGCACAACCTCAAACACATGTATACACACATGCACACACACACATACACACATACATGCACGCATACATGTACACACAATCCTCACACTCTCGCACTCCTATGTGCATACAGGTGCACACACATGCACATACTCGTATATATGAGATACACTCAATAGAACCATCATGTTTTGTTTATGTTTATAAGCATGCATTATTGGAGTTGGAGTTGGAGAGAGAGGAAGGGGCAGAAATATGTGAATATAATATTCATGTATAAAACTATAAAAAAAACCCAAAACTAAATTAAAAATGAACAAATAGCTCGGCAGTGGTGGTGCAGGCCTTTAATCCCAGCACTTGGGAGGCAGAGGCAGGCAGATTTCTGAGTTTAAGGCCAGCCTGGTCTACAGAGTGAGTTCCAGGATAGCCAGGGCTCTACAGAGAAACCCTGTCTCGAAAAAACAAAACAAAACAAAANATATATATATATATATATATATATATATATATATATATATATATATATATATATATATATATATTCTATTGTGCACATTAGTTAGGGTCAGTGTGATTTTTCCAAACACATACATTGTATATACTGATAAAGTCCGTTATCTCATTATCCAGGACTCTTTACTTTTTGGATGACAAGGAATATGGGATTTTTACTTCTATGTGTTTGGTTTATTTCATTTATTCTTTTCTCTGGTTTTCTCTTACATTTATTTACTTTATTTTATGTGTTTCAGTGCCTTGGTTGCATGTATTTATATGTATACAGAGTCCACAGTGTGGGTGCTATGAATCGAATCTGGGTCCCATGCAAAAGCTCTTAACTGCTGAAACATCTCTCCAGCCTCATAAATTCTCAAAGTATAATTTTACCAAATAAAAGAACCCCAGCCCTTTCTTGTATCTTTAGAAATCAGTATGAGAAATGATATCTGCTGTTTTGTTAAACCTTAATGGCTATCATCCAATCTACACAAGCTGTGTTTTTTTGTTCTGCCAACATTTTTTCTTGGTTTCATACATATAAACTATTTTATTATTGAATATCCATCCTTTTCCAAGTCATCTGCAGGTGATTCAATTTCATGTAAGGATTGATCTCTGGCTATCAGGAAGCATATTCAGGAGCTACTGAAATTTCTGATTACTGGTATCACCTCGGTTCCAGAAGTGGAATAAATGCTTACTAACAATTAAAAGTGAATGTTATGAATGGCAAACTAGAAATTATACTCCATCAAAAGCAGGCTCTTATAATGAGATAGTCTTATTGTTGTATGTTGTCATGTGCTTTCTTGGATAGGGAGGAAAGGGCTACATTAGAGATGGCTCCCTAGAGACTATACAGCAATCACGCCGTGTTTACAGACAAGCCTAGCAAAAACCTCTCAAGAGTCAAGGAGAACAAAGACAGACCACTAGCCTTGAAGTTCCTGAAAACGTTCTCCAGAGGCCCCCTCCGACCCCGTAGAGACTGACTAATTGTTAATGAGCTGTATTTTCCATTTCATCTCTTCCCATCTTCCTTCCATAACCCCGGGTAGGAGTGTCAATCAAGAAAGACACGCTCCGATTCGGAAAGAGAAAAGATAAGAAGATAAGTCTATTCTAGGTAGATGAGCAGCTCTTGAAAAAGTGGGGCACCTCATGACCCAAGGGATGTGTAATCAAATGAAATAGAAAGATGTGTTCTGTTATGTTTGCTTGTTTTGTTAAAATCAGATTCACCCATCTGAACCAATTCTCCATTTCCCTTCTGTTCTGTTTGGCCCTCACTTCTGAGAAAACTCAACTGTTTACAAAGAAGGCGGTTTGTGCCATGTTCTGTCCAGTCTCGCCTTCTCCGTGTTAATACCAGCGATTGGGACCTCCCTTGTCTCCCACCTCTGAGTGGATCCTCCACACTGGAGTGCCTATAAGATAATACAGGCAGAGAAATGACATCTTGTACTGGAAAGTCTAGCAGCAAGGACTCTAGGAGGTGGCCTGGAAGTACTACCGCCCACAAACAGATATTGTCTTAATATTAATTTAATATTAAGTCGCAGCTCTCCAATTTAAAAAGAAGTGTAAGAAAAAAAATACATTGCTTTTTGTAGTGCCGGAGAACAAGATCAGACAGAGAGTTAAGTAAAATGAAGACCTTGTTACTTATTGATCTGGCTGTAAAAAAGATTCCACACAGTGCAGGTCTTTGTGGGGTGAGAGTCCCTAGATGTCTGTGTCAAAATGTATTTGGTAATCGACTTTGCTCTAACAAGCTCAGAACTTGGTCTGTATCTGCTCACATGTGGTTTGTCGGTGTCTCTTTCAGCTATTTTATTTTATTTTATTTTATTTTATTTTATTTTATTTTATTTTATTTTTGTGGAAATGGCAAGACTTCCAGAAATACCCCCTAGTTTCCGGAAGAGTGGGATTTTTTTCTTTTCTCTTCCTCCTACCTTCCCGTCATCCCAGCCTCCATTTTTTTTCTTCTATGATTAAGACTGAATCTGGGGTCTTGTGCATGCCGGGCAAGTGCTCACCCCTAGAAACCCATTTTTCCATGAGTATAAATGACTGTGTGTGTATGTGTGAGCACATGTGTGTGTACCTGTGTGTTTCTGTGGGTGTGTTTTGTGTGGTGTTTGGGTGTGCGCTTGTGTGAATATATGCATCTGTTGTGTGTGTGTGTGTGTTTTGGGTGTGCACATATGTGTGTTTGTGTGGGTGTGTGAACAGGAATGCATGTGCTTTTGTGTGCGTGTCTATGTGTGTTTGTGTGCACGTGTGCATGCCTGTGCTTGACACACACACTCCTACAAAGAGTACACACCCACGGACATGTATACTTACGTATGTACACCTTCCACCTCTCGTCTCCAGCCACAGTCTACAAAAGTAATAAAGGATGAAGTCGAAAACTCTGTATAAGAAGGTGGCTTGAAGAGTAAAAGATCTGATCGACCGGGTACTCGTAGTCTCTGTACGGACGGAGAGAGAAGGCTTCCCGCAGAACTGGGGTTTCAGATACTGTCCGCTGTGCCCGACTTTTCCCTGGGTGCTAGGGCTTTAGATTCAGATCCTCAGGCTTGCATGGCGTCACTACACTGACTACCTCATGTCTTCAGTCCGCCTGTGGGATTGCCCACACAAGAAAGACTGCCCCTACGGATTTCAGTATTTCCAAAGAAAGTTTGTCATCTGAGTAGTCTATCAGAGTTTTTAGCTTTTCCCTACTGTCAAACCTAAATCTCCACGCTGGCCATCAGTTCCTTTCTTGTCTTGTCCCCTCGTTTAAGAAGCCATCGCTTGTCATTCTGGGGCAAAAAGTATAGAATCTACAGTGACTAAGAGCTATCAAAAGTCATGTCTGCTTTTCTGCAGAGAACAGGAAAGCCGTGAATAATAATTTAGTAGTTGCTGAGTATACCACAGTCCCAGCTAATTCTGTAAACGTGGAGGAGACTCCCTAGATATCCAATTAAATAGTTATGTATAATTAGCTGGCTGAGGAGTATTGCATTGTTGGGATTTATAGCAACACAAAATACTTTTATTTTTCCTACCCATTGCTTTCAATTGTATCGTGTTTTGGGTCCCACTTTCCTGCAGGGAAGCAAGTTCCTTAGCAACATCTAATATCCTGTCATTTTCAATTATTAGGAAAGTCTCACTTGGGTATTTAAGACTCGGTCCTGTTCATTTAAAAAAGATTAATCTCAAACTTGACTCAAAGAGCAGCCTCTCTCCCCCACAGTTATTTGGATTAAATATGTGTCTGGTTTTATTGGTTTGGAGGTATCTCTGAGCCAGGGTCCTGAAATATCTCTTTTCCTTTTGACTCAAGTTCCTCTGGTGAGAGTGTCTGTCAGGTGGGGGTCGGGGTGGGGTAGGGAAGCTAACACATT
Organism: Mus minutoides; assembly: GCA_902729485.2. Classification (NCBI taxonomy): domain Eukaryota; kingdom Metazoa; phylum Chordata; class Mammalia; order Rodentia; family Muridae; genus Mus; species Mus minutoides. Next base: position 58,076 of record CACVCL010029436.1, on the reverse strand, counting down.
TTTGTTTTGTTTTTCTTGTGATTGTTAGAAAGTCCAGGGAGCCTTAGACCATACTCTGGTTCAGACAGCTTTTCTCTGACAAGGTGCCCTCTGTTGAAGTGCCGCCGCATCTGCGCTATGCTCTAAGTTGTTTTCTGAGGGTGGTGTCTCTCTCTCCATCACTTTGCATGCAGAGACATGCTCTGCCCTCTTAGCATTGTCTTCATTCACATCCTCCATCTTTCCTCTGAATCAGACACACCATTGCTTGGGACCCTGGGATGCCTCTTCAACAAAAGGTGAAAGCACCCAGTAGAGTCTCCTGTCCGCAGACAGCTGAAGAGAACTGAAGAGAACTGTACAGGGAAGACTTCCTTAGCTTCCTTCCACAAACAACAGACTGGACATGTCTACATTTTGCGGGACATTAGGCTACTCATATCATGCTAACCTTACATTTCAGAGGACACTTATCAAGAGGGTATGTTCTACCTTTCTAGCATAGTGTACCATATTCCCAGGTTTCCAAATGCTCTGGTGACAGTTGTCCTCTGGTGGAAGTGTCATGGGGTCCTGGGATTACTGCTCAGGCAAGCTCCAACTGGGGAAGTTAGTAAAAGTCGACAGGAGTTTACAGTCCTTAGAAAAAACTACAGGCAGTGGCCTAACCTCCTGACAGAAGGAAGAGAAAAAAAATCCCTGCTTTTTCCAGCAATCTTTGACCCTCCCTCACAATTGTAAGCATTTCTGACTCCGTATAAGGTGGCAAGTGAAGTCTGTGGTCTGGTGGACAGGGTGGAATAAGAGAGAATTGGTTGATGGGGAGGACCAGGAAGGTGTGCCTGACTTCAAATGATGGCTGTTCTCCCTAGAATGTAGACTGTTTAAGTCTCTTCATTCCCAGTCCAAAGCAGAGTTTTAGGATGCTGAGACAAAAGGAGTCTATTATGCCCTCATGATAACATGCACTTGGCTGCTCTTCCAGAGGTCCCAAGTTCAATTCTTAGCAACCACGTGGTGGCTCACCAACATTTGTAACGGGATCTGATGCCCTCTTCTGGTGTGCAAGACAGTGTACTCATATACATAAAATACATGAATAAGCATGGACCCAGTGACAAATGTATAAGAATATATGGATATATAAGATATCCCAGAAGTCAGGACACCCCTCCAGCATGCTTCTATGGTAGAATTATTAAACAAAGCAAACCCAAACCTACAACTGTCTGCTAACCCACAGCAAACGTGAAGAAACACAGCATGTTTGGATTTTTCCCATGACTATTTTTTTTCTCCAAATGTCACGCACATTTCAAGGGGCTAAAAGAAACGCTGGAGTGATGGCTCAGGGACTAAGGTCCCTGACTGCTCTTCTGGAGGACTCGAGGCTTGCCCTCCAGTAACCACATGATAGCTCACAAATATCACAAGTTCAGCTCCAGGGTATCTGATGCCCTCTTCTGGCCTCCTTGGAGCATGAGGTATGTAGGCATACATTCACGCAGAACACCCATATGCTATTAAAATGATGTAAGTAAGAAACATTGAAAAACCCATATTGATGGCTTTATATTCCTGGTGCCCCTCCTGCATCTTTACTTTGTTGGGGAGCCCTGTCCTACCTCTGGCCTCTGTGAAAATGCCTTTTGTGACCTACAAGGGCATATTTGCTAATCTTGCAGACATAACTATAGATCATATTTTTACATACACTTATATATATGTACCTACACATTACTTCAGCTTGGTATATGGCATGAGTTAATTAATGTCTGGAGTGCAGTTTTACTCTCATGGGTATATGCAAATGGAAGAAGACTACCATTTTATGTCAGACAATAAGCCTTGGTCCAAGATTTTAGACAATCTCTTGGAGTCTCCCTTTCCTTATATATGAAATATGTGGATAAGGACAATATCTATTTATGGAGAATCAAATGGGTTTACTCTATGTACAAGTGCTCAACCTGGAAAGAGTGTCTGGCATGCAGTCTGAAGTACATAGTACGTACTTCTTGGGACTAGACAGAGAATGGAAGCTTCTTATGTTTGCTGTACTTGGAATATTTCCCAATAGATATGAAATAGATTAAACGAGCCTTTCCTTTTTGATGAAGTTTTGGAGTGTTTAAAGAATTATCCAGAGTACGGGTCCAGGTGATGTGAGAAATCACTTATCAAGACTAGGAGTGCCTCACCTGGGCTCAGGGTACCAGCAGTACGTTAAGTAGTCATCATTTCAGAGAGCAGGTGAATGAGCCCCCCCAGCGGGGCAGGCGGGCAGAAATGGATGAGAATATCCGCAGCCATCCATATTCTCAAGATTGCACTGCAGGAAATTCATCAAGTAACAGACCTGTGCAATTCTCTCTTCCTGGCCTAATTCGTCCTTGTTCTTCTTTTGTACCCTGTTGGCTACATTCAGCTTGCCTTTGAAGTGCTGTGCGTCTGCAGATTGGTACTGAAGGGAAAAGTTTGACCTAACGATTCTTTTCAAATGGCTTTTCAATATTTCATTTATTGTCTCGGCCTCGTTGCCTTTCCACCTTCTGATCATGCACAGATCTTATTAGGTTTATTGGCCTGTCTGACTCATCGATCTTGCTGAATTTCCGGATCTGGAGGCAGCCCACTTATACATTTTTTTCTTGCATCTTTTCTATTTTTATTTTTGAATATTAGGCTTCGGTTCTAAATTCACCATGGCTATGAGGACTTGCCAGGTTGTAAATTTTCATTCGTTGTATACAGCCAAAATTTTTTTTCTCTTTATTAGATATTTTCTTCATTTACATTTCACATGTTATTCAGAAATTTTCCCTTACCCTCCCGCGTCCCCGCCCTGCTCCCCTACCCACCCCCTCCCACTTAATGGCCCTGGCATTCCCCTGTTCTGGGGCATATAGAGTCTGTATGACCAAGGGGCCTCTCCTCCCAATGATGGCCAACTAGGCCATCTCCTTCCATATATGCAGCTAGAGACATGAGCGCAGGGGGAACTAGTTAGTTCATGTTATTCTTCCACCTAGAGGGTTGAAGACCCCTTCCGCTCTTTGGGTACTTTCTCTAGCTCCTACCTTGGGAGTCCTGTGTTCCAACTAATAGCTGACTGTGAGCATCCACTTCTGTGTTTACCAGGCACTGGTATAGCCTCCCACAAGACAGCTATATCNAGACAGCTATATCAGGTCCCTTTCAGCATTATCTTGCTGGCATATGCTATAGTGTTTATTTTGGTGGCTGATTATGGGAGGGATCCCTGGCAGCCGCCATCACTGGTTGGTCCATCCTTTTGATTCAGCTTCACACATGATCTCTGTAGCTCCTTCAGTGTGTGCTTTGTTCTTAATTCTAGTAAGGGGCACAGAGACCGCATTTTGAACTTCGTTCTTCTTGAGATTCATGTGTTTAGTAAGTTGTATCTTGGGTAGTCTAGGCTTCTGGGCTAGTATCCACATATCAGTGAGTACATGTTATGTGAGTTCTTTTGTGATTGGGTTACCTCACTCAGGATGACACCCTCCAGATCCATCCATTTGCCTAGGAATTTCATATATTCATTGTTTCTAATAGCTGAGTAGTATACAGCCAAATTTAAACATGGCCAATCTTCTTCTAATTAGGTCTGCAAAAGTCCTATTCTCAGTGAAGAAAGCAAGTGTTAATTGCTAGTTCTTTGTTTGGTACGTGTTATTTCCCCATTCTTCGTATATTTTGATTAAAAAAATAATAAACAATTTGGGGCGAGTAGGAACTACATTTGGATGTGAATGTTAAACAATGTATTTCGACAGGAACCTAGACATATGTAGCGGGCTGGGGTTGGGGGGCCGTGGGGAGGTCTGTTTGGGAGCCTGTTCTTAGCATCCGATCCTTCTTCGTTATGATCTCAGGGATTCTCCAGAATGACCTCAGCTCCTTGGTGGTGTCCTGATGTGGCAATGACCTAAATGGCAGGGGCTATCTTGTCTGAGAGTGGGTGCCTGTGATAAACACCTACAGTAGTAGATTGCATTTGAACTGCTCTCTCTCTCTCTATCTGTCTCTCTGTTTACTAACAGCAGAAACAGAATTTCTGTTTAGGGGTCAGGGTAGGCATTGTGGGTTTGCTGGGTTAGATGTTAAGTACAGTACACTAGGATTTCTCAAACCTAACTCAAAGTACGTAACTTACTTTACTGGGTTAGATGTTAAGTACAGTACATTAGGATTTCTCAAACCTAACTCAAAGTTGTTTGCTTGCTTGTTTGTTTTGACAGGGTCTTATGTAAGTCACACAGTTCTGAAAGTTTCTATGTACCCAGGCCATCCTGGACTCTTCCCTTCTTCCTCAGCTTTCTACAAACTGGGATTACAGACATCCCTGCGTTCAGACTAGATATCCCAGAGAGATGCTATATTCAAATTCAAGTCCCTTACTCAAGCATGCAGAAGCAGACAACAATGGCCCTCTTCCCTTACAGGCCTCAGGTGACATTGGGAGTCATGCATTTTGTTCATGGCTGATGTCTACTGTTAAATCAGCACTTGTTGTTGCTATTAGGGAACTCCGGGTCCTATGTTGGTCCGCTCAGGATGTGCCTCTTCCAGGGAGTGTCCCATGATTGCTCTGATCCAAGATGTCAATGATCAACCAGCTTCCAGATCCACTTTATCCCTAGTCTATAGCTGTGCTTGAACCACGGTAGCAGAATTGTGACAGAGATCACGTGACCCGAAAGCTTATGATACTTACTATCTGGACCTTCTCAGGGGAACCTTGTTAACACTTGTCTCCAAGTAAGAGGGTGTCATACGTCTGCCTCTCAGTATGACCTGCAATAAATGTTTCTTATTTCTGTCGTTTGCAAAAAAAAAAAAAAAAAAAAAACAAAACAAAAACAACAACAACAAAAAAAACTCGTTTAAATTCAGCACAGATGTTTAGTATTTGCCAGGCATTTTGGGCAGTGAAAAAATAATCATAAAATTACACTTGGAAATTGGGGTGATACTGGGCAAGGGACAAAGAAAGCCCAGGAAAATTGGGGTGATACTGGGCAAGGGACAAAGAAAGCCCAGGAAGCAGCTTTATTCTCGACAGACGACGTTCACTCATGGGGGTTGCAGAAAAGACTCTCCTAAGACTTTTGTACTTAAAGCACCCCGTTCTAACAGAGCACTCTGACCTGTTACCCCTCTCAGCTTAAGAACATACATCTTGGAAGTGGGGAGATGGCTCAGTGTGTAAGAGCACTCGCTGGGCAAACACGAGGACCTGGGTCGCATCTCCAGCACCTCTTGTGAAAAGCTGGATGTGACGACCTGCTTGTCACTTCAGTTGTTGGCGTGTTGGGATGTGGGGGAGAGAGGAGGGTTGCTGGGGACGGCCGGTCTGCCAGCCTAGCTGAAAAGGGAGTCCCAGATTCGGTGGGAGATCCTACCTCAAGGGAATAAGGTGGAGCATGCTAGAGTTGGATACTGAAGGTCCTCTTCTGGATTCTGCATGCATGTGGACACACGACTTCATGCACGTATAGACATGGACATTCACATACCCCCCCCCCTCCCAAGGACAGTTGCCCATACACAAAGACTGTATGTCTTGTCATGTTTTTATAGGGTATGTGAAAACATAATGTCATTAAAAACTCTTACAAGGATGCAAATATACACACGGTATTGCAGAGTGGCACTTACTGGAATCTTACTTATTCCACTGTGTGTGTGTGTGTGTGTGTGTGTGTGTGTGTGTGTGTGTGTATGTGTAACTTCTCTTCATTAATAAGAAACTGTTTAAGCCGGGCGTGGTGGCGCACGCCTTTAATCCCAGCACTCGGGAGGCAGAGGCAGGCGGATTTCTGAGTTCGAGGCCAGCCTGGTCTACAAAGTGAGTTCCAGGACAGCCAAGGCTATGCAGAGAAACCCTGTCTCGAAAAACCAAAAAAAAAAAAAAAAAAAAAAGAAAAAAAGAAACTGTTTAACCTAGTGGCCTAGATTCACTGTTTTCTCTTCCTGCCTGCCTAGTGGCCAGCCCATTCCCAGGGTCGAGTACACAGAAGAAGAAACGAAAACTTGGGGTGTTGTGTTCCGGGAGCTCTCCAAACTCTACCCGACTCATGCTTGCCGGGAGTACCTGAAAAACCTCCCCCTGCTGACCAAGTACTGTGGTTACAGGGAAGACAACGTGCCGCAACTGGAAGACGTCTCCATGTTTCTGAAAGGTAAGACCGACCAGGCAGGCTTGCCTTTCCTTGTTCCCCATCCCCATCTGCTTTTCAAGGACACAGGGCTACACCAGTAGCCTCCTTTCCGAAAGGGAAAAGTAGTGACTTAAGATAGGGAGCACTGTTGGTCATACAGACTCTATATGCCCCAGAACAGGGGAATGCCAGGGCCATTACGTGGGAGGGGGTGGGTAGGGGAGCAGGGCGGGGACGCGGGAGGGTAAGGGAAAATTTCTGGATAACATGTGAAATGTAAATGAAGAAAATATCTAATAAAGAGAGGAAAAAAATGTAAAAAAAAAAAAAGATAGGGAGCACTGACCCAATGATTAACCCGAACTCCCAGGGGCCAGCAGAATGGATACCTGGCTGGAGAAATGGATTTGGCCCTGAGGCCTTTCTTTAGGGGCTTGCTGTTATAGAGCAGGTCCCAAAGGACACCTGCGAAGAATAACAGATGTCTATGATCAAGGTGTTGAAGGATCCATATCCCTCCCTCCCTCCCTTCCTTCCTTCCTTCCTTCCTTCCTTCCTTCCTTCCTTCCTTCCTTCCTTCCTTCCTTCCTTCCTTCTTCCCTCCCTCCCTCCCTCCCTCCCTCCCTCCCTTCCCTTCTTGGTTTATAGCCTGTTGACTGAGAGGGAGGTATCTGATCCTCAGGTCTTCCAACTTTACTAATATCTCCCTGCCTACTAAACACTAGGACACACAGACACAGACCAGGATCTGAATTTGGACATGTGTGAATTGCTCAGCCTGTGATTCCTGGTTATGATAGTTATCATGAGTGCACCCTCTGCTTTCATTCCGTATCATATGTGGCTCAGGATGCACGGTGTGCTGACGGCTGGGCCACTGAGAGCCATGGCTAGCCCTGACGGTGAAGAAGGAGCTTGTGGGTGAACATTGTCCACCACTCTGCCTTTGTTAATGAGGAAGAGAGATAGAAAGCCCTCTTTCTATCAGCATCTCTTCATTGACACCTAGTTCCATAGTGCGTTCTGCTGCGGTTTAATTAGACTCTGTTCTCCCAGACACCCTGCTGCTCACATTTCTGCTTCCTACAGAGATGCATGAATCTGGATGTTTATAATGGGATCCATTTCTCATACCTAGGATTCACGTTTTGCTCTCTTGTTTCTTAGCCTTAGTCATAAGTATATTATCTCACAGTTTTTTTTTTTTTTTTGCCATATCGGTCTCCCAGGTTGCTATTTTCATGTGAGTCAGTGTAGAATTCAGTTTGAGTCACTCACTGCCCCACAGCAGAAACAAGGCAAGTTCAAACTCGTGGGTTTTGGTTTCTTTTAATTGACTCATTAAAAAAAAAACCAACACCTCATTTATATAACACAGAAACTTCTAAGCCAATAATATATACAAAGTTATAGTTCTCCATGTTGAAATTTTATATCTTTCTAATTTATATGAAATAAAGTACAAAACTATTAAAATAAAAAATGTTCCTCAGTATACCAACTCATGCCCCAATATAGGATATGCTGCTACCATTGATGTAATTTAAGAAAAGAAGAAAATATACTCATGTTTTTGATACTTAGGGTAACAATCTAAATTCTTGGCATAAACATAATGCTGCTAGATTTACAGCTGCAAGGAGACCTGAGAACAGTGTGATTTCCATGTTGGTACCAGATACCCCAGGGTGGATTTGTTCTATAACTTAGTTGCTGTTTCCAGGCATCTTGAGGTACTCTCCTAATAAGCTGGAAATCTCAGAACAGGAGCTTGTTCAATGTTTGCATCAGGGGTAGGTCCTGCCCCAGACTCCATGCTAAGAGAGATAAGCCAAAGCCATAAAGACTAAGAACATGTGACCCCATTGTGCTGCATGGACTCTAAAACCATGGACTATAACCGAACCAGACAAAGGATCAGCGGTGGGAGAGTGGAGAGCGTGGCAGATGTTTATCAAAGGGTACAAAGATGCAGCTATGCACAATGTGTACGTCTAGACATCTAGCTTATAGCTGGATGATGATGGCTGGATATACTGTGCTATATAGCGGCAATTTGCTGGGAGTAGATTTTTATGGTACTCTTACTCACACATGGATCTATGCAGACATAGGCAAATTAGGTTGACTTTAGCAATCGTTTGACTGTGTGTTATGTCTATAAATATGTTTTACCACTAGGTGGAGCTCAGGGAATCCTTCCAGAGAGGGAGAAGTTGGATTGTGGGGACCAGAGGGGTCAAGGACACCACGAGAAAGCAGGTGACAGATCAACTAACCAGGGACAGAGCTGACAATCAGGGACCCTGGATATGTCTGCATTAGGTCCTCTGCATATAAGTTATAGCTGAATAGGCTGGTGCTCTTGTGGGGCTACTAACAGTGTGAGTGGCGGATGTCTTGATTCTTTTGCCTGCTTTTGGGACCTTTGTCCTCTCACTGGGTTGTCTTGTCCAGCCTGGATATGAGGGAGGTACCTAGTCTTATCGTAACTGGATTTGCCATGTTTGGTTGATATCCCCAGGATGCCTGCTCTTTTCTGAAGGGAAATGGATGTGCAGTCAGGATGTGATATATGAGAGAAGAATAAATAAAAAAGAAAAAAAAGAATGAAAAAAAGCATGTTTTACATTTAAACACATACATTTTTACTAAAAACAACCACACTCCCAAGCCCAAGACAGTCAATATAAAATAGCCACTTTAAAGTACAATATTTCAACAAAACAACTTACTTTTATGAAATTGAGACTACTGATGGGCTGTAGACTCATTTAACTGATGGTAACTTATTTTTTATTTTTTATTTTATCATATTCTTACTTTCCTTCTTTCTACCATAAAGTGATATCATATGCAGTGCTTCAGTCTGTCTTTACAACATGGCGATGCACAGAACGGCATAAAGAACAAGGATATTGAGTGAGATTAGGAGGGACTTACACACACACACACACACACACACACACACACACACACACACACAGAGAGAGAGAGAGAGAGAGAGAGAGAGAAGGATTCTACCACCCTAGTGGAGGGGTTGTTTAAGCCGTGCCCTACTCAACACTGGCAAGCAGGGTGGAGCCTCAGGGGAAGAAATTGGGAGCACGTAGTAACCTTCACTCTAGGTTATAATCTTCTCCTACGAATTTGAGATTTCTTATTCTAATTTGGCTCCCGAGTCTAAGTGCCTAAAAATATTTTTACCCTTCCTTTTTAATGAACATCTCGTTCCCCTGGAAACCATCTTTTCGTGAGCATATTTTAGTCACCAGAGTTCAGAAACGTGACGTCTGTTAACAGATGTCATTCATTTGTCAGGAGGTTTAGAACCTGGATGGCTCTGCTTCTGGAACATCCTCACAAATAATTGAGACCTGAAGAAAAATCCATCATCTATGAATGTATTATTTAATAACTGTCATCGCCAAAGACTTTTCCCAAAGGGTAAACGCATGCACAGCAAAGTGTCAGAGATGGTAAACGAGCCTCTAGTCCTTAAAAGATTATTAAGAAAAAAAATAAATGAAAAATCCTTATGCTAACAACCCATGTGTGGGCCCTCAGGTCCCGAGGTTTGAATTTAGTTGGTGCTTGCTCTTGTCTCTTTAGAGCGATCCGGCTTCACAGTGAGACCAGTGGCTGGCTACCTGAGCCCAAGAGACTTCCTGGCGGGCCTGGCCTATAGAGTATTCCACTGCACTCAGTACGTGCGGCACGGCTCCGACCCCCTCTACACCCCAGAACCGTGAGTATTGCGTTCCGAGCTCAGCAGCACGAAGGGCATGGCACTCTAACGTGCTCAAGGTGGACTTGACTGGATTTCATCCTTTTAGCAGTGAGAATTACAGCACCTGTATAGAGAAGGGCCAGCAGGCTGGGTGATCAGCATCTTCACCTGGGACCTCGGGTGTCTGATAGTGAAGCTTGGGCTGTCCCTCTTACTTCACTGCAAACATTCAATGTTCTGTCTGAGCCTGTCTCCATTTGCTGAGGAGGAAAGGAAAGGAGACACCGGCACACTGTCGGGATACATGTGCCTCTCACTGGGAGGCTCCCCTTGGGTTCAGGAGGTTGAAGTTCACAGGCAGTCATCACAGTATAAGTTCCTCTTTGATTTTTTTTCCTTTTTATTCTCAAAATTCCATTGTGCGCCTTCTGCAGTCTTAGCTCCTTGAATGTTCTCCCATCGTTCATAATTTTCCAGACAGCAATGACGTTCATGGTTCTTTGCCTGTCAGCTTTCCTCGAGACTCATCTTGTGGCCCGTATATCCATTCTCTCCTTGCCAATGGGAGAGCTAAGAGCACTCAGAGAAGCGATGAGGTTGTTTCCTATAATGATATCATGGGTAGGCATTGGGGGTGGGGGTTGGGAGCAGAGATCCCGAATCCCTACATGTTAAGCAACTCTACCGCATATGGGATTCTACAGTCTACAAGTGTCAGATGCCCTGCATTCTACTTGCCATTCTTAAAAACGTAGTATTTATTGGGAAACACCTATGTGCTTGGATAGTTTGGGAGTGAGACAGAGCCCCACTGCCCCTGGCTGGCTGGCAAGGGAGCCATGATTAGTGTGCACCTACCGCGAAGGCACAGATAGAGCAGGAGGGTGATACAGAGAATCACTCGCTGTCCATTTTGCTATAGGTTCCCAGGATGTCCCATCGGAAGATGACATTAGAGCAGAGATTGGAATGTAAATATTTCAGGACCAGAGAGAGAGCAGAGAAGGAAGGATCCTGAGGCTGGGACTGCCAGGGTTGTTTGTCTCTCTGGGCTCCATTCAGATGAGTGCCTCGCCCCAGTCTTTAGGCTAATTCCTTGCCCACTGTTCTTCAAGGCTCTCAAGTCATCTCTTTGCTTATGATGCAAAGTTTTACTTGACTAAGCACATGATTAATGGGCTGCCAAGGTCTTCACTGGGGAGCAGAGAGCCCTCGAGGTCCAAGCAGTTAAGTGGCTGATAGTCTCGAAGGTGGGCAGGGATTAGAACTAAACTTCTGCAACCTCCACCCCCTCCTAGGCTGGCACGATCCGCTGCCAGGTGGGTCCCTGTAGGGTCACTACAGTTTTTTTTTAAAGCTCTGTTCAGCTTCTCTGAAAGTGTTTCAGGGTAAACAAAGGTTACTTATAGGACTCCAGACATTTGGAAAAGAAATGCTTCTTATAGTGGAGTGCTCAAAGGAGCATTGTCGGAGTTAGAAAGGCAATCTCTAAATCTAGCCCAGAGGGTTTACAAATGGCCCTGTTTACAAATAGCAGGCACTTTGTTAGCTCTCTTTGAATAACTGGGCCTCCTGAGACTGGTGATAGCGTGCCAATAGGTATGCACAAAAAGAGGGCCAAGAAATGAGATTTTAGCCACAGAAGTCTATAAAATTTGGGGATAATGTGCTACATTCTTACCAAGGTACTTTCAGCCAATTCATTCAGCAATATTTATGTGCAGTATTAGCAGGGAGGTACATCTGATTTAAAGATGAATAAAATATAGTAGGTTTTTTTTTTTTTTTTTTTAAATGCAGTTGACATTCTGGCAAGGGAGAAAGAAGCACAAATAATCAGAAAAGAATTTGTTTGGGGTTATTGCTTGGGTATGTGCAAAACATTTGAGGATCTCAGAGGATAGAATCATTCAAAGAAGATACAACCAGAATAAAAGTCAGGAATGGTGAGCAGAGAGTTTGTTTTTTTTTGGACAAGGTCTCTTGAAAAGAGAAAAGAAGACTTTCCATGCAAAGGGAACAGCAAACACAAAGTCGTGGAGCAGGCCAGAAGGCACCAGGAGGCAGGTTTCATAGACAAGAGTGGCTAGGCACAGCTTATGCAGAGGCGAAACCATCAGAACACATTGTGGTCATTTGTCAATGTAGGACAAACAGATTTAGGTTTTCGGTAGGCACTGGGGAACTATCCAGGGTCCTGAAGCATGCTCCCGGTGTTTGTGTTTGAGAAAGATGACCAGGGGCTGCAGAAGTGTGGAGAATAATAAAGAAGAAAAGTTAGCTAGGCTGCTCATACGCTCCATATCATGTGTCGGGATAGAAAAAGGTCCGGGTAATAGTACAAGAGAGTGTATATTTGATGTTCTCGTAACCTCATAGGAAAGGGTTTAACAGTATTTTGTGACTGGAGTCAAAGAAAAGGAGAGGGAAGGACCTCCCGAGATAATGGTAAAGCTTTTTTTTTTTTTTTTTTTTTAAAGATTTATTTATTTATTTTATGGATGTGAGTACACAGTAGCTGTACAGATGGCTGTGAGCCCTCATGTGGTTGTTGGAATTAAATTTTAGGACCTCTGCTCACTCCCATCGGTTCCAATTGCTCTGGCCCAAAGATTTATTTATTATTATACATAAGTACACTGTAGCTGACTTCAGACACACCAGAAGAGGGGGGCATCAGATCTCATTATGGGTTGTTGTGAGCCACCATGTGGTTGCTGGCATTTGAACTCAGGACCTTCATAAGAGCAGTCAGTGCTCCTAACCACTGAGCCATCTCGCCAGCCCTATGGTAAAGCTTTTATTGAGAAAGTAAATGACTTGTTGTTTCCAGTGATTATTAAGAATATCAGAAGAAGACCAATCTTGGGGAAAAGAAGAAATGAGCAAGAGGATTTGGGTTGAAATATGTTATCTTTGGGGTGCTCAAGATTAGGATGTCCCCATGAAGAAGACCTTAGTTCTGTAGTTCAGGAGTGAATTTGAAGATTGTATTATAAAGAATTGAGAACTTGAGTATTTTTATGATTTGAGGATTTCATTCAATGTACTTTGATCATATTCCTGGATTTGCCTCCATATTTTCCCCCAAATCCATTCCCACCCCTCTACCACCCTAACTTTGTTTCTTCTCTGTCTTTATAACCTATTAAGTCCAATTGGTGCTGACCAGATATTCCTAGGTCTGGAGGCTGTCCACCATAGCATGAATGATACACCCTTAAAGACAACAGTGTCTCCCTGACCCATAACTGAAGATGATTCGTGAGCTCCTTCTTCCTCAGTGTGAGGATGCTGATTGGCTTGCCTTCGTGCACATAACCACAGTTGCTGTGAGCTCGTGTGTGTAGCTCTTCTGGCATGTCCAGAAGATGCTATTTCACTTCTGTCTTTTCTGACTTTTGGAGAACTTTCCTTTTAAGTTACAGGAGTATCACATGACTCCTGTGGACACACATACAGGAGGAGATTGAGTCACAGTTTAGAAATCGGAGATTCACAAATCTGGTGTTGCTTTTACCAGCTCCGTTTTTTGATTGTGTAGTCTATGAATATATGCATGTTTGTAATTATGTGTAGGGTGTATACGTGCAAAGGGTGACCTTGAGTGTCATTCTGCATTAGGTTTTATCTACCTTAGGATCCTAATGCTTGTGTGGCAAGGCTTTATGGGTTACGCTATCTCCTCAGCTTTTAATTTTAATAACATTTATTTGTTTGAAAATTAAAAACAACGGATACACACACAGGGCCTGGAAATGAAAGGGTGTGCTCAGACAGTGAACTCCTGCTCTCCCCCTTGAACTTCACTCATTCCCCTCCAGAGGCCACTCCTGATACTAGTTTCTATTATATCCTTCCAGAAATATGTTATGCAGAATACATTTTTTTGTAGAGCTTCTCTTAATCCTTGCAGGTCACAAAATCCACTCTCTTCTTAGCCACATGGTGAGAACTCATAAAGCACTGTGCTGCCGGACGTGCCCTTTCCTGCCCAGCCATTTTCGCCGGCCTTGTCTTTATAATGAAATCCCATTTTCTCAATTGAAAACCATCAAGAGGGCAGATTCTCCAATCTGTGAGTTTCAACTCAGTCATTGCGTTTGGTGCCTGTTCTCGGCCTCTAAATCACAGCCCCAATTGTTGAACTGTGGTGCTGGAGGCCACATTAATGAGACAAAGGTGAGCTGTGAAGACCCAGGTAGAAATGGGAATGATAGCAACAAAGAGACATTATCTGAAAAAAAAGGACTATTTTCTCTTGCAGTCTAGGTAAAGTACATTTTGCACCACAACTTTCAACACACACACACACAAATACACACACACACACAAATACACACACACACAAATACACACACACACACACACACACACACATATAAAACATATTTTTGGTTTGTCTATATGCTTTCCTCTTTAAATATATATTTACTTTATTAATTTAAAGATATTTTATTTCAAGGAGATGGGTGTTTTGCCTCTACTTCTTGTGGGCTTGGTGCCCACAGAGGCCAGAAGAGGGCATCGGATCCCTTGGAACTGGAGTTATGACTGTGAGCATCCATGTGGGTACAGAGAATCTAACGCTGTCCTCTACAAGAGCAATAAGTGCACTGAACTGCTGAGCCGCTCCACCCCTCCTCTGCCTTTTTCTTAGCTTCTATTTTTATCTTATTTTATTGAAAAGAATGTTTTCATGCGATATATTCTGATCTCTCTCTCTCTCTCTCTCTCTCTCTCTCTCTCTCTCTCTCTCCTCCAAGAAGCTCCTTACTCACGCAATTCCATGCCCTTCCTTTTTCTTTTCCCTTAAAAAATGACAATCAAACATTAAAAAAAACCAAGAAACACACACACACACACACACACACACACAGCAGGCACACAACTCTATAAACAAAATCAGAAACTAAAATATACAAGCAATGAACCAACAAGACAAAAAAATGTCCAAGCAAAGCTATATGAGACACAAAGTTTACAAAAATATCATTGAGTTCATTTGATGTTGGCCATCTACAATTGGACATTGACCCTACCCCCAAGTGTGATTAATATGGCCAGCAAGACTCCACTGAAGAAGACTAAACTTCCTTTGCTAGTGGGTAATGGTTGTAAATAACTTCTTGGTTGGGGGGAAGGTCATGCCATGTCATCTTCTCCCTCTCAGCCCTGAGAACCTGTTTGGCTTGAACTTGTGAAGGGCTTTTGAATGCTGTCACAGACTCTGGAACTTGTATGATGATCAATCCAAGCATGTCTGGAGAACACTGTTTTCTTGGCATCATCCATCTCCCCTGGCTCTTACATCTTCTAACTCCTCTTCTGCATAGCTCCCTTACCCCCGAGGGAAGAGTTTGGTGAAGACATCTCATTTAAGACTGAATAGTCCAATATCTCTCACTATAGCACATTGTCTAGTTGTGGATCTCTGTGTTACTTCCCATCCATTGCAAGACGACTTCTTTCTGCTGATGGTCGAACAAGGCACTGATTTATGGGTATAGCAGAATGTCATTATGAGTTATTTTATTGCTAAGTTTCTTTCTTTTTTCTTTTTCTAAAAAAGATTTATTTATTATATATAAATATGAGTACACTGTAGCTGTCTTCAGACACACCAGAAGAGGGCATCGGATCCCATTACAGATGGTTGTGAGCCACCATGTGGTTGTTGGAAATTAAACTCAGGACCTCTGGAAGAGCAAGCAGACAGTGCTCTTAACTGCGGAGCCATCTCTCCACCCCACTAAGTTTCTTTACCAGAATAATAATAGCAGATTTTCCTCTAGGCCCATGGCCTATCCAGTTTCAGGTTCTTGGTTATACTGGCAGTGTCAGACATGGTTTCATCTTATGGAGTGAGCCTTAAATTCAATCCAAGAGTGACTGGTTCCACCTACAACACTTGTGCTACTATTGTACCAGTACTTCTCCCAGGAAAGTAACCATTATAGGTCACAGAGTTTGTAGCTGGGTTGACGATTCTATTCCTCCTCTGCTAGCACGCAGAGTACATTCCAGTATCATCAATGATCCGTAAGAATGAAGCCTGTAGTTAGACACTAGCTTGACTTCTTCGTGGTCAATGAGATATAGAAGTGTTGTCTTCAGTTATAGGGCCTTCACATCAGTGTGTGGAGAGCAACCAATAACCTTAGCAATTGTCGGAGTTGTGATCTATCAGTGTTGTCTTCAGTGATAGGGTCTTAATATCAGTTTGTAGAGAGTAACCAATAGCATTGGCAATAGGCTGAGATGTTTAGGAGTTTCTATTGGCCAACAACTAGATAGAACCCATTCCTGATACTGAGGGCTTCCCTTGGTGGTGTAAGATGTCTAGTTGGAGCACTCTCTATTATTACTCCCTATTATTTGATGACTCTAGGTTTCTACCCTATATTCATATATTTTGGGAAGCTTCTTCAGTAACAGGTTTTCAGTGGGCTTTCATATGGCACTGAGTGTTAGTTCTTATTTTCCATATTCACTTGCTTGTCCCTCTCTTCTATCCTTTCTTCACTTAATCCTTCCACTTTAGTCTCTCTGTAACAATATATCCTATATCCACTTCCTTGGGAGAATCTCCATTTCCCTGCAGTTCTTCACTAGGTGTCTAATCTCTGTGGTACCACAGCTATTGCTACCACAGCTTCTTCTTCCCTTCCTCCCTTCCCCCTTCCTCCCCCCTCTCTCTTTCTGAGACTGGTTTTCATATAGCCCAGTCTTGTTTTGAACTTCTTATGTAGCCAAAGATTACCTTGGACTTGCAATCCTCCTATCCCTCCCTCCAAGTGCTGAGTTATCTATCTATCTATCTATCTATCTATCTATCTATCTATCTATCTATCTATCTATCATCTATTTGAGACAGGATCTCATGTACGTAAGATACTGGCCCTGAACTCACTATGCAGCTCAGAGTGACTTGAACTTTTGATACCCCTGCCCTCACCTGTCAAAGGCTGGAATTACAGACATGCATTACCGTGCCCAATTTATGCTATGCTAGGATCAAACCCAGTGCCTCATACATGCTAGTCAAGCAACCAACCGACTGAGCTATATACCCAGTCCCAGGTTTTGCATTTTAAAGACTCTGGGTTCTTTGAACTCGGGCAGACAGTAAGATTTGAATTAAAAAAGTGATGACTTATTGGCTTGCTTCCTTGGGAGAAAATTTTCTAGCCTCTAGCACTGTAGACAAGTGTATTGAGTCAATGATTCCTGGTCTTCTGGTTGGGGTAGATATCTTTCCATTTGTTTATGCTTGGGTTGAAGGTCACTAATATACCAGGAGTGCAAGGATGCTTGCCTTTTTTTTTTTTTATTTCTTAGAGCAGTGCCTCAGGCTATGATTCTGTTCTTTAGTGTAGGCTAGTTGTACGCTTTGATCAGCTGTGATCCCAAATAATGCTGTGATTAACAAAGTATCAACACAAACAAATGATTTCCTTTGCCAAATATCAATTGGTCAATTAAAAATTATTATAGTAAGATTATTCCTCTCACACAGTGGAACGGGAGAGAAGTCAGAGTGCCAGGTCACAGGGACATGTGAGCATAATCCAGTGTGTATACTGACACAGAGAGAGTTTTTCAAGTCCTCCTTAAGGCTTCCTGGTCAAATTTTTATCTGTGGGCTTTGCCATGTCGTACCTCTGGCCATTCTATCGTTTTGTTTTCTTTTTTTCTTGGCACTTTGTGGTTGCTGCTGTTGTTGTGTACAGGGAAATGTCCTGTGCATTTTAAGACATTTAAGGGAATTAATAGGCACCACCCATTAGCTGTCAAGAATATTTTTATTGGACACCCAACACATTTGCAGAAACCTAAGTCATGTACCAGAGGGTAACATTAACATGGGTTAAGAAACATTGCAAGAGAGTATGAAGTCTAACTTCTGCCAATGACTGTGAGCCTCGTCCATTCAGATAACCTGTAGATGCTTGTCTTCTTAACGTAAAAACCAGAAACTAGCATTCCTTTATTTAACTTTTGTTAGTCTCTTCATATATATATATATATATATATATATATATATATATATATATATATATAAAGTCTGATCTTATCAAACCATTAACTAGCCCTTCTAGTTAATAGCTCCATATTGAGAAAGAGAGAGAGAGACAGAGACAGAGACAGAGAGAGAGAGAAAAAGAGAAAAAGGGAGAGATGGAGAGACAGAGAGACAGAGACACACATAGACGTAAGAGGCATATACACAGAGAGAGACAGAGAGACAGAGACAGAGAGACAGAGTCTCAGCCTTCCATAAAAGGCAAGCAAGGAGTTTCATTCTGCCTGGAGCAACTCTGTTGAAATCCCTTGGATTCAGCTCAGTTCCAGCCTTCTTTGAAGCCTTTCCAGTCAGTTAGATGTATGTATGATGCTAGGGCATCTACAGCACTCTGCACTTAGCCTTTTCAACACTGCTTGGTGATTAATTGTTCTTGCCTCGTATTTGCTCTGTAAGACTGTCATGAACTCAAGACCAGTTTCAAAGGTAATTCAGAGATGAAAAGAGTCAGACTGGATGCAGAGTGAATCTCTACATCTGGCATAGGAAGGGAAAACCCAGTGGAGAGTGCTCTAAGCCACGACAGCAGTGCCTCAAGGAGGTTTCAGATTTGAGATATAACCTTGTTTGAGTTCTGTGCAAAAGCCAAGCACTTGTAAATGCAGATGAATCTCAGCTACACTCTGTGGCAGTATCCCCCTTTCTGAATGGCTGTGGTCTTACACTGATGTGCCCTCCATTCATCTCCCAAAACTTTACTGACTTCAGGAGCTAATGCTGGTCACGTCTCCATGAATCAGAAATGTTCACATGTTCAGTTTCCTCTTGTGAGGCAAATTCATGCAGTTTTAATGGCAGCATTTTCAACACCAATAGAGGCTACAATGCTAGGGCATCTTGAGCAAGATATTCTTTGATTTTTTAAAAAAATCATATTTTAAAAAATCCCTACTAGGAAACAACCTATTATACTATTGGCCATTTGCTTTGCTTTTAGGATGATAGTTTTAGAAGAAAAGGTAGCTATTATGGATCTGAGGAAAAGGAGGTAAAGAAGAGGTTGCCTCTGTATCCCCTTAAAGAGAAAGAGATGGAGGGAGGCAGGGTAAGCAGAAAGAGATCCAACTGTATATCACTGGGGGTTAAAATGTATTTGTTTTATTCTCTGGATAACTGTTTAAATTAGGGTTTCTATTACTGTGACAGAACACCATAACCAAAAGTCAAGTAGGGGAGGAAAGGGTTTATTTGGCTTACACTTCCATATTGCTGTTCATCACTGGAGGAAGTGAGGACAGGAACTTAAACAGGGCAGGAACTTGGAGGCAGGAGTTGATGCAGAGGCCATGGAGGGATGCTGCTTACTGGATTGTTCATCATGGTTTGCTCAGCCTGATTTCTTATAGAACCCAGGAGCACCAACCTGGGGATGGCACCATCCACAATAGGCTGGACCTTCCTCCCATTGAGATTTCTTGAAGATATTTCCTCAACCGAGGCTCATTCCTCTCTGATACCTCTTGCTTGTGTCAAGTTGACACACCAAACCAGCCAGTACTGTAACTAACTTTAAATATTGTTTTGCTTTGAAGGTAAAATAATTCACCTCATGCTATGTTCAAAATTATATCTGAGCTAAGTTAAATATTAAGGTAGAAATTTAGAACAATGTCTATGATAATGGCAGTTTCTGCCATGCATTTTGGTGCTGGTGTCTAAGGGGCTGGTATGTCAGTATGTGTGTGGGTGTTTTAGTTACTGCTATATTGCTGTGAAGAGACACATTGACTAAGGCAACTTATAAGAGGAAGCATTTAATTGGGGGCTGTCTTAAAGCTTCAGAGGTTTAGCATATAACCATTATGGTAGGGAGCATGACAGCAGGCAGATACGGTAAGAAGTAGTTGAGAACTTACTTATTCAAAAGTTGGAGACAGA
The DNA here is from genome assembly GCA_902729485.2 of Mus minutoides. NCBI lineage: Eukaryota > Metazoa > Chordata > Mammalia > Rodentia > Muridae > Mus > Mus minutoides. The sequence goes on along the minus strand of CACVCL010029436.1, from coordinate 38,218 downwards.
CAAGACAGTCAGACAGACAGTCAAATAGACAGTCAGATACACAGGCAGACAGACATAGAGAGACACAGGAGATACACTTAGAGAGAGAGAGAGAGAGAGAGACAGACAGAGAGACAGACAGACAGACAGACAGACAGACAGACAGAGAGACAGAGACAGAGAGACTGGGCTTGGCATGGGCTTTTGATATCTCCAAGCCCATCCTCAATGACACACCTATTTAACAAAAGCCACACCTCCTAATCCTTCCCAAACAGTTTCACTAACTGAGGGCCAAGCATTCAAACAAATGAGCATATCGGGACCCTTCTTACTCAGACCACCACAGTGAGTGACACTGAAGTAGGTAGGAGCTTCTTCCCTAGGGAAAAGACTGTACCAGGAGGTTAAAGAACTTCTGGATTTGTCTACAAAGGCCTGTGGGGGCAAGTGGAAGAGTTGGGAGTTGATTCAGTTGAGGAAATTCTTGAAGTTGGAGAGAGCGAATCTTCCCCCGGCCTGACCCCTTACCCAAGCAGCTTACTTGTGTCTGATCTCTGATATCAAGCTTCTGGTTCTTAGAGAGACATTTGGCTTTTCAGTTGCTCTGTTGATTCATCTCCTCTGTGTCTTTTAGTTCATTTGGCTTTTCTTTCCTGGATAATTCCTTCTGGTGAGATTGCAGTCTTGATTCTTTGGGGGTCCCTGTACTTTTCTTTAACGTATCCTATGCTAAGTAGACATTGAATACTGGTAATTTCATTTGCATGTATGCATTTACATGTGCATATGATTTGTAATTCTATTAGTTGTCACCATAGACAATAATGCTGTAAAAATCAGAGTTCTTTAATAAAAAATACAGTTAAAAAAATTAAGCATCTTCTAGACTCATAATCCATGCCTGCATTAGTCACTCTTTTGTTCCTGTGGCAATTTATAGAAGGGTTTTTTGTCTTCTGGTTCTGGAGGGATAAGTCTGTTATGGTAGGGCGTCATGTTGGCAGGCAGCAGGCATGGTGGCTACAGAATAATGCTAAGAGCTCACATCCTTCACCATAGCATGAAGCAGAGAGCAAACTGAAAACGGTGCGACCCTTAAAACTCTGAAAGTCTACCTCAAGTGACATATTATCTCCAACAAGACTGTACTCCCAAAATCTCCCCCAAACAATGCTACCAACTGGGGACCAAGTGTTCAAATGCCCAAGACTATGGGGGACATTCTTGTTCAAGTCGCTATAACTTCCTTCTTGAGATGCTGTGTGAGTTGATTGAGGTCTAGCACGTGGTGGCGGTCAGGAAAGGAAGGTTCTATTTTCCAATTATTGCTACATATCTACCTATGTTCTCTTCAATATAGGCTAAGCCCACCATTGGTCTAGATTTTTGGATGGAGCTGGAGGTGTCCAAATGTCTCATGGTTCAATGCCTTATGTCCTCTAGAATGTAAACCTTCCTCACAACAGTGTGGAAATCACACCCATAGCCTGACTTCCTGAAGCAGTTTTCATTTTTTTTTTCCAGAGAGGGGCAAGCAGAATTGAAAATATAAACACTATCAGCACCGCTAGTTCAAGCCTGTGCTATGTGCTTTTCCAGAAGAGGCAACTTAGTTTGCATTCTATTGCTGTGATAAAATACCCATCAGACAACTTGGAGAGGAAAGGGTTCAGGTTGTCAAGTGTAGTCAGGGCAGGAACTCAAAGCAGGAACCTAGAGCCAGGAACTGAAGCAGAGGTCATGGAGGAATGCTGCCGGCTTGATCCTCATGGCCTGTTCACTTTGATATCTTCTACCAACCAGGAATGAATACCAGCCCAGGGATGGCACTGACCCCAGTGAGCTTGGCCCTTCCACATCAATAATTCATCAAGAAAATGCCTTGCAGACTTGCCTCCAGGAAATCTGATGGAGGGAATTTTTTTTTTCCAAAACAAGGTTTTTCTTAGACAACTCTAGTTCATCTCAAGTTGACAAAATTACAAAACAAACAAACAAACAAACAAAACCAACCAGGAGGGGAGCCATTGCCGAAGTATAAGACAGAAAAAAACACAGATACAGCCAGAAATTCCTTTTAAAATGTCTTCATGAAAGCATTAGCCATTACTGATTTTTATCTGATGTTTTAGATGCTGTGTTTAGCATATCTGCAATACAAATATGCTTGATACAGCATAAAATACGCTCATTAGATCAAGGAGCCAGATTTAGTGCTGTGTTGGGACGATAGCTCCTTCGGCACATACGCGTGGGACGTAGCTTCTGCCCTGGTGCCACGGCTTGTCAAATCAAAAGCTGCCTTTGACCATTAGGAATAAGTCACAATGCTATAGACGAACCCTGCAGCGCTTACTGCCACAATACACCCAAATGCATGCGCATTAAATGCAAACGCCATCTTTCTTGCTCACGGTTGAACAGTTTAGGAACAATTAATGCTAGTTTTAAATATAACTGTTTCAGAGTTTAAAAAAGGTTTTGCAGCTAGGTGCTTTTTTTTTTTTTTTTTTTTTTAATCACTGCTGTGTTTCTACTTTACAGGAAAAATAAAAGTGAATTATCTCAGACCACATTTTTCATGATGTCTAAAGGAAGTGAGCACAGCGTACAGCTTAAGCTTAGCCTTTGCTTATTACAACAGAATCCTCCCAGGGCTGGTGGAAGATGTGGTCTGTTTCCTTTTCTTGGGGCTCAGACATAAATTCTTGTTTGTTAGGTATGGACAGTGGCAGGTGAGGATGCCGGCTTTCATATTTACAAAGGTTGACCTGTCCTCTCGCTAGGTCTGTAACAAGAACACAAATACGACCTTACCTTTCCTATCCTTCTCTCCTGGGGACTCTGGGTCTTCACAATGGTCCAGCCTGAACCCTGGCCACCAAGAGTGTTTCAGGATAAACTTCCTGAAGTCCAGGCTGGGCCTGGTTTCAACATAAAAGTTGCACCTAAGCCGGGCGTGGTGGCGCATGCCTTTAATCCCAGCACTCAGGAGGCAGAGGCAGGCGGATTTCTGAGTTCGAGGCCAGCCTGGTCTACAAAGTGAGTTCCAGGACAGCCAGGGCTATACAGAGAAACCCTGTCTCGAAAAAACCAAAAAAAAAAAAAAAGTTGCACCTAACCCTCAAGGGACTGGAGGCCCCAGGGAGTTTAGAGGTCTGGTGAGGTGAGGGTTGGGGGTGGAGCCATCCTTGTGGAGACAGGGGTCAGGGATAAGGTATGGGATGTGGAACAGTTGGGGGGTAGACTGGGAGGGGAATAAAATCTGGAGTTTAAAATTAATTAATTAATTGTTATAATATAATAGAGCTGCACAGATGAGCCTGTGTGTAAGCATGCTCTTTCCCAGAGGACGCTCAAACTCAGCACCAAGTCTGCCCAGCTTTCTGTCTGGCTTTCTCTGTGCTGTTGTAACCCTTGCTGTTCAAGGCTGTAGCAGTGATTCTGAGATGATGGTGTGTTCTCAGAAAGCCCAATATATTTGGACTCCTTATCCTGCTTTTTAGCCCAGAGCTCACATTCTCTTCCCCCTCCCACCCCTGGTGCCTTCTTCTCCCTCAGGAAAAATTTGATAGACTCAGGGCCAGTGAAGGTGGTTGTATTAGTCAGGGTTCTCTAGAGTCACAGAACTTATGGATAGTACCTATATAGTAAAGGAGTTTATTGATGACATGCAGTCTGCAGTCCAATTCCCAACAATGGTTCAGTAGTAGCTGTGAATAGAAGTCCAAGGATCTAGCAGTTGCTCAGTCCCACACGGCGAGCAGGCGAAAGAGCTAGAGTGAGACTCCCTTCTTCCAATGTTCTTATATGGTCTCCAGCAGAAGGTGTAGCCCAGATTAAAGGTGTGTGCCACCACACCTTTAATCCCAGATGACCTTGAACTCGGAGATCTCCCAGTCTTAATCTTCTGGAATCCATAGTCACTATGCCTCAAGATCTCCATACCAAGATCCAGATCAGAAACTTCTATCTCCCAGCCTCCAGATTAGGGTCACTGGTGAGCCTTCCAATTCTGGATTGTAGTTCATTCCAAATATAGTCAAGTTGACAATCAGGAATAGCCACTACAATGGTAGAGCCTTGAAAAATATTGACATCACTTCTGTCTTAAGATTTTACTGCTGTGGACAGACACCATGATAAGGACAACATTTAATTGGGGCTCCCTTACAGGTTCAGAGGTTCAGTTCATTATCATCAAGGCAGGAGCATGGTAGCATCCAGACAGGCATGGTGCAGGAGGAGCTGAGAGTTCTACATCTTCATCTGAAGTCTGCTAGAATACTGGCTTCCAGGCACCCACAGTGACACACCTACTCCAACAAGGCCACATCTACTAATAGTGCCACTCCCTGGGTCAAGCATATACAAACCACCACACCTTCTATCCTTGAAACTTAGTGATTTCAACAGCCACCACCACTACCAATGTCACAGTAGCAACGACACCCTTTCTAGAATAGCTAACAAGTACAGTGAATGTGTCTAGTAACAGTGCCAGGCACTATAAGTATGGAATGTGAAGGAACTCATTGGAAACTTAAAACTACCTGAGTTGTTTTGAATTTATGAATGGGGAAACGAGGTAGAAAAAGGTTAGGTAATTGGCTCATGGTAACACAGTTTATAAACAGGGAAGTCAGAATGTGATCTGGGAGCAATAATTATAATAATTTGTGGGTTTAGCCACTACTTTTGATAGACACCCAAACTCAAAAATTCCACATGAGTTGAAACTGAACAGTTTTCTCAAAATTTTAATTAGAAAGTTTGTACAAGACACAAAAATGACTTTTTTCCCCTTTGGTTGTTCTCTAGTACTCTCTGTGCCTATTGGAAAGATTAGCTCTGTGCTTTCTGGTCTGGTCCTTGGCCCAATTACGGGGCTAGCTAGAAGGAAGTCCTCTCTTTTGATCTTCATAGTGTTGAAGCTGCTTAACCCCCACACCTCCATTTGTCATGAGGAGGAGGCAAATCTCCTCACTTGGAAATCTCACTGTCACTTGGAAAAAGAAGGGCACCGCACCTCAGGACAGCATGCTTAAAACGTAGGAGACTGCCGTGCGCTTGGTCCTCAGGCAGAAGCATGCGGGACTCCATGCCCAGACATCCAAACCTCACCATCCGCTCTCAGTGTGACACTGGCAAGCCATTTAACCTCCCTGTGTGCTGCATGATGAAATAGCACTTTGATCTTTGGAGAGAAGAAAGCTTGACATAAATACCAAGCAGGCCCGCTCATCTTCTGAACCCTCTTACATTCATGTGGAGACTGATGTTTCTCCTAAAATTCCAGAGTGTTCTTAGAGACAGGGGGATATTCCTAGGCATGAAGTCCCAAGTTTTCAATCACAGCATTGTGCCTTGTCTTGTGAAGTGCCTAAAAGCAAACCACCAGCCCGAAGACTTTTTACAGAGCCTGCTGTCTCAGGAGCATTGAGGACCCTTCACGGTACTGCGTTCCATTTGAAAAAGTCCTCTACATGATTTAAAGCCTGTGCATTGTGAAACCGAATTTGTGCCTAAACACTCACCGGAACCTGAGTTTTGTGCTTTGAAGATAGCTACACGGACTGTGATAAAGTAGTCTCTCTCTTTCCTTTTTTTTTTTTTTTTTAAGATTTATTTTATTTAGTATATGTAAGTACACTGTAGCTGTCCTCAGACACTCCAGAAGAGGGAGCCAGATCTCGTTACGGATGGTTGTGAGCCACCATGTGGTTGCTGGGATTTGAACTTATCACCTTCGGAAGAGCAGTCGGGTGCTCTTACCCGCTGATCCATCTCACCAGCCCCTCTCTCTTTCCTTTTTATAAAGCCATTTTATGCAGCCATTCCCCCTCCTCCCTCCCCTCCTCTGCCCTGCCCCTATTCTGTACCCAGGATGGTCTTCTATGTGTGGTGCCCACGACCCAAAATTAGAGCGCTCAGAAGCAACCACACCTGGATGAAAATTCATATTCCCTCAACTGGCTGGAGTCGGGGAGAAATTCATTATGCACCTTCAGGTGTGCAGGATAGCGAAGACCAGGGAGCACTCTTTTTTTTTTTTTTTTTCAGAAATATTTGCATTTTTAAATTGAAAGTTCAGAAGAAGAAATTCAAAATGATTGAATTCTAGGAAAAAAAGAGGTAATCGCCACCCAAGCCTTTCCATTGTCGTGTGAAGAATGGCACCCGTGGGTAGGCTCATCACAGACACTGCCATTAGAGAAAAGGAAAGGAAGCTGACATCCCCCTACTCATTCTATCTGTCTGGCATCAGGCCGCCCATTTTGGAGAGGTCTGTGAGACCTTCACCATCTTATACAGATGGCAATTCTAAGGTTCGCAGGAGTCAGGTAATTTCCCTAAGGTCGTACAACTAGAAAAGAGCAGAGCCACGATTTGGTCCAGAGCCCTAATGTGATTGGAAATTAGGAACAGGGCGAGTTTCACATGGATTCTTCCTGGTGTGGAGCAGTGGAGTCTCTTCAACACCTGCTCTGTTCAGTTGAGTTGGGCATTTCTCATGTGCCAGGCTTGCCCAAGCACTAGCTACTCAAAAGGAATGTGGTATGGCCTCTATCCTGGGTACACTTACACTCCTTACTGATAAAAATACCGAGAGAGCAAAAACTCATTCAAATATGAAAACTGAGACATAAACTCAATTTAATGCGATATGAGCAGTAATATTTAAGGTATGGATACATATGTTCTCGACACACTATATTTTTACATTGTCTAAAGATGCATGGTGAAAGGGACTCATCACCTTCGTCTCTTTAGATGAAAAAAAAAATAGGTTTCTGTTGACCAATATGATAAAATATGCCTACTGACAGTTATTAAGTGAAATTGATTAAGGCTATAAATAAAATATCGAGTTGCATTAGCCACACTTCAAATGTTCTGTAGCTATAATGGTAAGTGGCCGTTTCGCTGGGTAGCATAGATAGAGGGTCTAGCACATCACTGCAGAGGGTCCTATCGGACAGGGCTGTCTAAGTCATTTGCCTTCATGGGGATGTGGGAAATCAATCTAGGAGATGACTCCAGAGAACATCCTTTTAAAACTCATTTATTTTTAAATGTCCACCACCAATAGTGTAGCAGTTTGAATGAGAATGGCCCTATAAGCTCATGTTTGAATACTTGGTCCCCAGTTGGCAGAACTATTTGGGGAGGACTAGGAGGTGTGGTCTAGTTAAAGGAGGTACGTCTTTGGGGGCAGGCTTCCAGGTTTTTTTTTTTTTTTTTTTTGTGTGTGTGTGTGTGTGTGTGTTCTTTATAGTTGAGAGTAGTAACTGTACTATTTCATTCATAGGTGTTTGATGGTTGCTAAACACAGTATCATTGGTGTTTATAAATCATCCAACAAAATAAATGGCAAACAACCTTTAAAAAATATTTTTTACTTTTGTTATTTCTCTTTTTTTATTGGATATTTTCTTTATTTACATTTCAAATGTTATCTCCTTTCCTAGCCCCCCTCCCCCCAATGCCCCTTATCCCATCCTTCCTCTCCCTGCTTCTGTGAAGGTGTTCCTCCACCCACTCCCACCTCCCTGCCTGCAGTTCCCCTACACTGGGGCATCTATTGAGGCTTCGAGGTTTTAAAAGCCCCATATAATTTCTAGTTAGTTCTCTTTCCTATCTCCCTGGATATTGGCTGGTTTTGTGGCATCTTGATACAAGCTGAAGTTATCACAGAGAAAGGAGTTTTAGTTGAGGAAATGCCTCCATGAGATCCAGCTGTAAGGCATTTTCTCCATTAGTGATCAAGGAGGAAAGGCCCCTTGTGGGTGGGACCATCTCTGGACTGGTAGTCTTGGGTTCTATAAGAGAGCAGGCTGAGCAAGCCAGGGGAAGCAAGCCAGTAAGTAACATCCCTCCATGGCCTCTGCATCAGCTCCTGCTTCCTGACCTGCTTGAGTTTCAGTCCTGACTTCCTTTGGTGGTGAACAGCAGTGTGGAAGTGTAAGCTGAATAAACCCTTTCCTCCCCAAGTGCTTCTTGGACATGATGTTTGTGCAGGAATAGAAACCCTGACTAAGACAATCCTCTCTCTCCTCTCTGCCCTGTACCTGTGGGTCAGATGTCAGCTTCCAGCTACTGCTCCAGCACCATGCCTGCCTGCCTGCCTGCTACCATGTTCCCTTCCATGGTGACCACAGAAGCACAAGCTCCACTAGTTACATGTTTTCTTTTAGAAGTTGCCTTTGTCATGGCAATACAAAAGTAACTAAGATGAACAACCATTGTTTTAGGGGCAGATCCGACTTAGGGCCTTGCTCATGCTGGCGCAGGGCCCTACCATGGGGACAACCCCCCCCATAACTCCCAGAGTACATGCTTTTACAGAGTGTATTTTATTACTGCCTTAATTTTAGAGAACTGGGAGGGGACTTCAAATATCTCTTGATTTTATGAGGAACATGAAATATTCTAGAAATAGAGGAGCACTAGTGATGGGGAGGAAGTGTCGCTGCAGCCCTCTAGTATTTGTAAGCACTGGAAGCTACTTTTTTTTTTTGTGAGAAGAGAGTTAGTACTTTCTGGTCACTGCCCTTTTTGGATAATCACTATAAGGTAACCTTTGCAAGGTTTTTTTCTAAATTATGCCTTATTTACTTTTAAATTGTGGCTCCTAATATTACTTACTGTGTATGAAGTGCATAACAAGTTGTTTTAAGAAAGATAGAGCCAGAGGATGCCTCAGCAGGTAAGGGTGCTTGTTCTTGCCAATGCATTAGGACCTGAGTTCAAATCTCCAGTTCCTGTGACTGGAGCATGGCTGTGAAAAAACCCAGCCCTGTGGGGGACAGAGAGAACAGAGTCACTATGGCCTGTAGTAGCCAGCCTAGCTCCTGGTTTGTGAAAGACCTGCCTTAAGGAAATAGGTGGAGAGAGAGAGAGTACAGGGCAGTAGATGTTCCTCAGGCCTCAGCACATGTGCAATACTCCAGGTGTATAACAGACACACACAATGGACAGATAGACATACAGAGAGACATGCTTAGAGACATGTTCACACACAGAGACACATACATACAACACACATAACACATACATACATACATACAACACAGACATAACACACAACAGAAAGAGAGGCACACATAGACATATAGAGACACATACAGACAACACACATATACACAATACACATAACATACACGTATAACACAGATCTAACATACATATCCAGACACACAGACACACAGGCACATATAGACATACACACAAATACACACAGGTACACTCAGACACACCCACACAGACATGCACAGGCATTCGCAGACACATACATAAAGACACACACACACAGAACACACATACACACAGAGACACAAACAGAGGTTCATACATAGACACAGACACATACAAAGACAGAGACAGACAGATACACACACAGAGACAGGTACACACACACACATACACATTTTGAAAAGAGAGGGCCACATTTGTGTTTATATATCCTGTGATGGGTTGTAGATGAAGTGATCATAAGAGACACCAAAAGCCTTATATGGGCTTGATCGTTTTATTTGCTGGTTTCTTGAGACAGTGGCATGTAGCCTGAGGCTAGTCTTGAACTTGTTTTCTCACAGAAGCTAGTCTTGAACTTCTGACCTTCCTGTTTTTACTTCTCAAGTCCTAGGCTACAGTGTGTACCACCAGGTCTGGCTTACATACAGTATGTGATTTCAAATCTGAACTAAGACAACTCTGACTCCCTAGGACAAGTTGCCTCAATACCAAATTAATTCCCAATGATCATCCTAGTGTGGTGAAAACAGAGTAAGTCTCCAGGCTGCTTGTTCTGCACCCCGGACGTTTATCCCACGTCACTTCCTTTCCCCACGAAATGCCCTGTGAAGGCTGAAGAAATACTCTATTCTGGATCACAGCTCACCCACAATACACATAACATACACGTATTTTTTTTTTTGATGGTTGAAATGAATTTATGATGTATTTCAAGGTCCTATTACATCTGTAATGCAAAACAGTCTTGGCACATTCAAGTAGCTTTCAGGTTCGATCTGTGTCTTCTGGGTAAACCAAGTCACTGTCAGCTTCTCTGTGCTTCTTTTCACTGGGGTTTTCTAGGCTCAGGATACTCCTGCACTTTTCTGACTTGGCTTGAGAACTCCAGAGCATATCTTGACTTAACAATTGTCCTCATGGTAGGTATCATGCGACCACTGCTTTGAGAAGTTCATGTTGTACATTAGGGTCTCTATTTTTATACACGTATGTTTTCACCAAGGCAGACCCCCCCCCCCACTTCTCCCTCTTATCTTCTTTCCCTTCTTTTTATGATTTAGTGAGTGTGTTTGCCTTCTGTCACGTAGAACAAACAAAGCCCGCAGAGAAGTGTTTAAAAGGACGAATGCGTCGGTTTGGTTTGGGGAAGCCCACGTCATACACTTGCTCTCCATCTCTCAAAGGTTTTAATTTACGGAAAAAGTAAAAAGCCGTTGTTGAAAACTGAGCAAGAGGAGTCAGCTTTGAAAACTGATAAGAGGAGGAAAAAAAGCCAGATTCATTTTGAATTTGAACGTAACAGCCAGGACCCTTATTTCCCTGCAGCAAAATGATCTCGACTTTCTTACAATGATTTAAGAATTCCCCAGAGACACTTCGCTCCGGGGGTGGGGGGCGGGCTTTGTGGGCCCATCTCGGCAGCTTTAGAATCCTCCTAACTGGGCTTATCAGAGAAGATTCCAATTTAGAGCAGCAAAAGTCTAGTGTCTGATATCAGTGCTAGCTTTTTTTTTTTTTTGAAGAGACACGATGTTTTTACAGTGCTAACAGTTTTGAAAGGTCCTACGTTTTCAGGCAACAGAGCGCTTTTGTGTGAAGGGCTCTGAGAAGCATTATTCAGGAGAAAATGCATCAAAAGGAGTTGAAAAGAGAGAGAGAGAGAGAGAGAGAGAGAGAAGAGAGAGAAGTTTGCTGATGTAGAGATTGGAAGCAGCCGGTGTTGGCAGGCGCAATTATGACCAAATAATTGAATCTCGTAACAGAGATAAGATGAGATAAAGCAAGAGTTGTCGTCTCCCAATGGGAGCAGGTTCATTAGATACAAAGGACTCCAGCTGTGGAGAATTCAACTTCCAGAGGGGCCTTGGTCTGCTTTGCAGGCAGGGCATAGTGGCAGTAAATCAGGGGGAAGCCGGCACAGCATCAGTCCTCCAGACCTTAATTGGCAGGAAAGCTGGGGAGGAGCCTTGGGTACCCTCACTCTTATTCCATACCCTGGAACCTCTCAGACTCCTAAAACGATGATCATCTTCCACTCTTCCTCCTTGAGAAAGAAACTTAAGGAAACATAACCTTACATAGTTAATGGGTTCACTTCATGTGTTGGAGTGTTTTGTCTACATGTATAAATGTGTACAATATGCATGTCTGGCACTCAGAGGCCAGAAGAGGGTATTAGTACTCTCAAACTGGACCTACAGATGGCTGTAAGTTGCCGCGTGGGTGCTGGGAGTTGAACCCAGATCCTCTGCAAGAACAACGTTCTTGATCTGGAAATATGGGACCTCTTATCTTAGCCTTGGCCCATCAGGTTATTGTGTCTTCTGCATTCATATTTTCAGGTCCTGCATGGAGACAATGCTGAGAGAAGAGCAGAAAGTAGTGAAACGAAGCACCATTATTTCTCCCCATAGCAGAGCAGAGGGCGTCCCTAACACTCTGTTAAGGGTTCCCTTAGACATCTTGCTTCGGGCTTTCATCCTTAATGGAACAATGTAACTCACTCTGTTATATTGTATAACTTGCTTCTTTCAAATCCATCCTTTCTTTCATCCTATATACAGTTTGCTTACCTTGTCATTGTGATGAGCTTAGAGGTTTTGAAGTTGGGGTAGTGTGTTACTGGCTTCTGATAATGACACCTTAATTTAAAATCCGGGTCACAGATCTTTTTTTAGCCAAGGGGAATTGATTCCTTCCTGTCATTTGTCTGCCTTTGTGTGCTCTCTTTCTTTCGTTTTTTTCCCTCTGTAGTTGTACTTTAAAGCAAAACTTTGGACTTTATTCTTACCTGGGTACATGGGAGATTGTCCTTCTCTGTCAGGCTTTTTCAGTTTACGTTAAATACATTTACAATAAAATAAGCTTTTGGAGTTACCTTTATGGTAGCTATGATTGACTCTGTTATACATGTAGTACATGGTTGTAATAATGATTATGCACTGTTGCGTGTGACACATCTAGCATCATGCCTGCCTTTCTTCAACATTCCCTGGAATCCTTCCTCGAGTCTTTGTTCCCATGGTTTAAGGATACCGGGTCAATATCAGTCTCAGTATCTTTTCCAGGTGCTAGCTATCTGGTCTGCTGTGGAGTTATTGTCACTTTATTTCTTCCAGGATCTGGGGGACGCTTTAGTATTGACATCAAAGGCTAATGCGGGGGGGGGGGTGCCCAGGGTTTCCCATGGCAGGGCACTTGACCTTAATCTCCGCATTGGTGTAGACTCTTGGAATGAGATCGAGGACTCCACTCACAGAATGGAAGTGTTAGGCACACGCCTGCATTGATTGCAGGTGGAGGAGTAATTACCTGTTATTATTATTATTGTTATTCGGTCTTGGCTTTTCATCCTTCTACGTGGTCACCGCGCAACTTTGGAGGAAATCAACTTAGCATCCCCATATCGTACAAGCACCTTCAACTGTTGTTTTAGGCTCTAGTGGTTTGCGAGCCTAGCCTTTAACATCTGAGCCATCTCTCCAGCCCAACCACTAGTTGTTTGTAAGCCTGCTGGGAGACAGCCCAGCGCCATTAGTCCTGAGAATAGGTCTGTCTCTCATTTTCACCTCGGGAGCTTTAAAAAATGATTTTCCGGTCAATCCCAGAAAGCCTGATTGAACTGGTCATAAGTGGAGGCCTGGACACTTGGTGTTTTTTTAAAAGGTCTCTCAAGTGTTTTGGAAGTGTGAGGTCAGGAGATGGCAGAAAACGAGACTCGGCACGCTAACTATGACTTTCCTTATGCTAATTATGTGGGTTCTAATCTCTGTGCGTGCTAAGCCTGGCCCTCATCCTCACTTCTGCTGTATCTGTAAACCCAAACAGCAGAGAGCAGAGAGAATATAGCTTTAAGTGGGAAGAATTTCAAGTCCTGTCTTTCTTTCCCTTAAACTATGACAATAAAGGAGATCGCGCTTACTCACGTTTAGTTTCCCCGTCGATGAAAAGGATGCTATAAAGCTCCTTGGCAAGGGAAGGCTAAATCACTAACATGACACAAAACCTTAAGTGCTGGATCCTTTTCATAAAGCTTTAGTATACTTCCCCATGTGCACACACGCATCTGTGCATGTGAGTGTGTATGTGTGACATGTGTGTGTGTGAAGGCCAGAGGTTGATATAGGGTCACTATTCCTGGCCACTGGCCACTGAACATGGAGCTCACTGTTTTGGCAAGCTTGTCTCCATGCCCCATCTGGGCTGATAGATGCCAGGGTTTTGACCTGGGTGATGGGGATCCAAACTCAAGTCCCTATTGCAGGCATCTTAACCACTGACAGGCATCCTCAGGCTCCTGTATATTCTTTCTTACCTCATCCTCGCACAGCTCCAAGGATGGGGCAGAGAGGGAACGAAGGGAAAACAGACCCACCAACCCACAAAAGCTGGAGAAGCTGCAGAACCACCAAAGCTGAGTGTGTTTATTATATTCAGCTGGACAGGGAGCAGGGGGTCATTACATCTTGCTGAACAAAGAGGCGGGGTTATCACGTAAATATAAACACTCAACCTGGTCTGTCACTAAAGGGTTTGGTCAAGGTTGGTCACGTAGCTTGAATTGTTAGAAGAAGGTCATTCGTTTGAGTGAGGTCTATTTGGTGTGAGTTTTAAGATCATAACATTTACTGTCAATCATTATTTGGTTATCCATCTTTGTAATAATGGCAGTAGCACTGGACTTTGGGTGTACAACACCTATGAAGTAGTACATTGTAGAGAAGCACAGGAGTTCAGAAACATCTTTCAGTTACTACGTAACCATTTAGGATTAAAAAACACAATTTTTGGTCATGAGCATAAATCTTTCTGTCTCTCAATCCATGCTCAGAGAATTATGGGAAAATTAATTTCAATGTAGCCTGGGACCAAGAAACAGTTTATTATTCATGACAACAACTTAAGAAGGCAACTGCCTTGTTTAGCTATGGCACATACCCACTCCTTGCCCACTGACCCAGCTCCAAATGGAAGCTTGAGTCGATGAGAATGGATGCAGGCTTTTGTTATCTCCAGGGTCTTGTCCAGGTCAGAGAACTGGGAGAATCTTCCAAAGGCACTTCTCCAAGGAAGTGTGCATGTCCCAGTGGATCAGCTGTCTGAGGAAGCAGACTTTGTTGACAACAGATGATTCTTTGGTGTTTCTCAGTACCTCATGAAGCAAACAAGGGCTCAAGACAATTAAGGACTAGCACAAGATTTTAAAAATCATGAGAAGTTGAACTTAAATTTTGGCTTTATTAGTATTATTAAAAGACAGAAAATTTAGTTTAAAAACCATAATATGTTCAACCAGAAGCAACATGCTTGTGCCTGTGGGCCTGCACACACACACACACACACACACACACACACACACACACACACACAATTGGCTTTTATTTGTGATTCCTGAATTGGACTTTAAAACCACAGTAAGTCAAGGCTGCAAGGTGGTTATAGAATGATTATGGGCATGAAACGCAAGTGACCCACAGGGACAGCTTAATTGATGGTAGTAGGTGATTGTCTTATTTGAACCAGCTTGCTACCTGTGATTGAAGTTGAGCTGCCAGAATCTGCTCCGACTCAGCTATTTGTTATAAGACGTTACTTCCAAATTAGGCTTTCAGTTAATCTGTACCAAGTTAGGCTGCAGTTTGATACGCAGAGACTCAATTTCAAAGGCCTCCTCTGGCCCAAATTTAATTCAGTTTATTACTACCTATGCCTAAAATCAGCAAGCATTCTCTATTAAAGGGCCAGGGAGCAACTGTTTTAGAATTTGCTGAAATGTGATCTCAGTTACAGCTATTCGACTCTGCAGTTGTTGACAAAAATGACTGTAGACAGTCCATATACAAGTGGGCATGCTTGTGTTTCAGTCATACTCTGCTTATAATATGGCCAAATTGCGAGTGATTTAGCGGGTTGCCCATCCTGAGCTGCAGGCTCTCACACCAAGAAGTTCTGCTTCCTAAGGCTGTCTGGAGGATGAGATGTAGTAAACAAAACCATGCAGTAACACTGGGAAACAAGCAGCTCCCCAAGGTGTAGCTCATGCCTGTTGGGGAAACTTCCTTCCCTGAAGAAACACATCTGGCAAGATTTCAAGGTCCAGACCTCCATTGGCTATTGGGCAGGACCATGTCTCCAAAAAAGTAATGGCTTTTCTTGTGCTGTATTAAAAGTATTATATCCTGGCCTGAGGAAATGTCTCAGTGAGAAAAGTACTTATCTCTCTACATGAGGACCTAAATTTGAGCTCAGAACCCATGTTAAAAAAAAGTCAGGTCACTGTGGTGAAGAGGCAGAGGCAACAGGGGCTCAGTGGCTGGGCAGGCTAGTCTGTGAGGTGAGTTCCAGGCCAATGAAAGATGCTGTCTCAAAAGATAGGATAAAAAAAATGGTGCATTGTGCCCAACGTCGTCCCTGACCTCCATAGGCACGTGAACACATGTCATCTCATATACACATGCACTATCTCTCACACATGATTTCATACCCTGCCCATAAATAACATATCATTCAGCCTAACCTGTCATTAATCATATGATACATCTACATTTCAGGTATGATTAATGGTAATTATATAATAATCATATAATATAATCATATAATAAATTATATGTAATTTATCTAATAGGATTATACTTAGGGTTTTAAGTCTTGTCCTATAGGTGAAACTTTCCAACTTGCCCTGTAACATGCATTTGTGATTTTTTTTCTCCCTCACAGAGATACATGCCATGAACTCTTGGGACATGTACCACTGCTTGCGGATCCCAAGTTCGCTCAGTTTTCACAAGAGATAGGCTTAGCGTCTCTGGGAGCCTCAGATGAGGACGTTCAGAAGCTAGCCACGGTGAGTTCATTTTCAACCTAAGAAACCATCCAGTGCCTAATTGTATGATGAAATAAAACTCATGGCCTTTGACTTGACCGTGCCTCATAGGCTAGTGTTCTGGGGAGAGCAGGGGTTTACCCTAACTTTGTTCTCATTTGGCCAAAACGAGGTAGCTAATAAACTTCAGGTTTATTAGCTACCGAAATATGTATTTTACTCTTTCTGTTTATTTGGATGGATGGCTATAAAGCAGTGGTCAGTATTTTAGGGTTGTCAGCCTTGTAATCACTGTTAAAATTAGTCAGCTAATTTTGGAACAAAAAGCAGTCATAGATAATATGTAAGTGAGTGTATATGGGTATAGTCCAATAAAACTTCATTCTCAAAAAGCAGGGGTGGGCTAGACTTGATCTATAGGCTGCAGTTTATTGAATCCCGTGAAAGCATTTGTCACAATAAAAGGTGTACGTACATTGGCATTAGAGTAGGAATTGCAGCTAGTACTATTCTTTGACAGGTTGATGTCGATATCGTCAGATAGGAGGTGAGGACATCATTAAGTAACTGAGTTCAACAGTTATTCTAAGTACAAACCAAGCAAAGGTGGACTAGATGTTATGATATCAGGAATGTTCTTCCCCAGACAATTGATGTAGGAGGAAAGGCAGGGTTGGATGTTATGTTTCAGATGTTAAAGAATCACATCTAGAAAGCTTATGCAACCTGCTTCTTCCTTATGTCAGAGTTGAGGAATAGAGAGATGTTTAGAAGCTCACTGACCTGCCAGAGCAGAAAACTTAAATGAGTGTAACTGCCTGGTAAGGAAAGGAGGCTTAAACTGAGTGTGTTTGCCACAGTTATATATCGAAATGATAATCTTTTCTCCCAACAACAAATATATAATTTTTTCAGAGCTGAGAGATGACTCAGTGGTCAAAGTACTCAGGATACAAGTATGAGGACCTGGGTTCAAATCTCTAGCCCCCAGGCTTGTGCCTGACATCTCCGTATTATGGTGCTAGTGATGGGAGACAGAAAGATCCCTGGATCTTGCTGGACAGGGAGTCAGTGAGCTCTGGGTTCAGGGATGGACATTGTCACAAAAGTAAAGTAGAGGGCGAGAGAGGAAGATGCCTAATATTGACCTCTGACCTCCAAGCATGTACACTTACCCACACATACTTATACACTATGTGTACACAGATAAAAAGTAGAAATACATTTCCTTGTGCTTGTATGTTTGTGTGTGTGTATGTGCACATGTATGTTTATATGTGTGAGTAGATATTCACAAGACAGTATCAAGTGTCATTTTTCAAGCATTGCTCATCTTTTTTGAAACTGGATCTCTCACTGGTCAACCCAATCAAACCCAACCAAACCCAGCCCAACCCAAAACCCAAAACATATGTATATGAAACCACATCTAAAAGAGTAACATATTCATAGTTTCTGAGGATTTTGGCATTGACGGCTTTGGGGACATTATTCTTTGTTTCAATTTTTGTATTTTCTTGGGCAAAATATAATACTTTTAATTTGAAATCTTTCTTACAAGGGCAAACAGACTTTTGGGATAAGAAAAGTATTATTATGTTCCCAATATCCTTGGCTGTTCACAGTCTTAGCTCCATAAGCTAAAACACTTGGAACTGGTAGAGTTCATTAGGCCATTTTTCATATTCCTTTGTCGTTTTCTCCCTCTTCTTCTTTCTCTGTTGTCTTTTCCTACAGATGTACCTAGGTTGCTTCTATGTTTCTGTGATAAAAAAGTTGCAAAAGCAGCTTGGGGGAGAGAGCCTTTCTTTGGCTTATTCTCCCTAATCTCTGTCCTTATTGAAGTCAGGGCAGGAACTGTAGAAAAACACAGCTTAACTGGTTCACTTTCCATGGCTTGTTCAGTTTGCTTAAGCCACCCAGGATGGCCTGCCCAGGAATGGCCCCTCTCACAATGGGCTAGACCTTCCCACGTCAATCATTGATCAAGAAGATAACTCATGAACCTGCCCAGGGGCTAGTGTTACAGAGGCAGTTTCTTAACTGAGGTTCCCTCTTTTCCCATAACTGTGGTTTCTATTGGCTTGACAAAAAGCCTAACCCGCACAGCGTTTGAGACTAGGATTCTGAGGGCAGAACCTAGAAAAGACAGTATTTCCAACTGCGAAATAACTAGTGGCAAGTGATATGGGACCAAATGTCCACTGAGAAGGGCAGCCTGTCTGCAATCCTGCAGTTGTTTTGAGCTATAAAAACGCAGAGTGAGCCGGGCATGGTGGCACACACCTTTAATCCCAGCACTTGGGAGGCAGAGGCAGGTGGATTTCTGAGTTCGAGGTCAGCCTGGTCTACAAAGTGAGTTCCAGGACAGCCAGGGCTACACAGAGAAACCCTGTCTCAAAAACCAAAAAACAAAACAAAAAAACAAACAAACAACGCAGAGTGTAAGCTTATGAAAAACTTTAAGGCAAAACATTTTGAGTCTCCGTCAGTGTAGTCATAACGTACACGTGCACATGTGTGCGTGGCTTATGTGTCCTGACCCCCGTTTTGCCTGGTTTACTCACTTTAATCAATATAGCTTGACCTCCCATGCCAAATCCTTCCAACTTTGGGATTCTTACAAGCCTTACATTTTCAATTCCTTCCAATTTTGTAAATTGGCTGTTTACCTTGAAGCGTGGCAAACCAAAGAAGGATCTAGAAAGAATATTCTGTATGGTGAGGCAAATGAGGAGAAGGACAATCACAGTGTGATAAAGCTGGTGACTTTTGTGAAACAGGAATTCAACTACTGTTGGCATCTGAGAGCCATTGCCCACCTCTCAGTTAAAAGCACCGTGAGTTGGGAAAGTACTGGAACCTGGACTGGGAAGATAACACAGGGTCCAACCAGACCATTTCAAAGTACAGGCTAGATAAAGAGCCTGCTGGATATCATGCATATTAATGGCTTTCAAGCCACATACTTAGGGTAGAAGCAAACTGAGTGATTCACTTGTAAAAGACCAAGAGCTTAAGCGTTCAAGTCTTACTGGCAGCGAAGTCCAAAGGCTGGGGAGAGATGTGGCTGGCTACACCTGATGAGAAATGAAGCTATTATTACTCCATCTCACCAACTCATTTGCGTCAAGTCCCCCAAAGAAGTAGTAGGTGAAAATGAGAGATGAGTTGTACCAAAGGAGAAACATCCCCAGAGAGGACAGATGGAAAACGACCTCCATTGCTATTTATGTAGACCGTGAGGCAGGTTTTGTTATTCTTATATTCTGGGCGAGATTTATATTATTAATGCTTCTGTTTATATAGTGCCTGCTTTTCCTTGTTTATAGTGAATTTAAGCACATATAAAAAAAGAATTATGGCTCATGAAAGGAGACACTTAATAACTTTCTGGAATGCACTGTCAACAGATCTGGGGAGAAAACCAACACCCATTCAGACTAATTGGCATTGCTAAACTTGGTTTTGTCTAAGGCTGCTTTTGGACATCTGGGTCTGGTTTCCAGAGGGTTCAGGCAGCATTGCCTGTAGACACCAAATTCCCTTGCTATATTTCTGCCTGATATTTATTTTGACATGTTAATAATGTTCTGTTTCGAGAATGAAGCTATCTCAGCTGCTTCTCCGTGGGCAATGGTTTTTTACGCCCTGAGACCCATTTAAATGAACCTCTTTTGTATCTAAAGAAATTGATGATGATGCTCTGAGAGTGTATTTCAAATGCATTGTTATACATGTAAATAATTTGCCCTCTGGTGGATAATGAATAAGGCCATTAGTTTTGGCTGCTAGATTCTTTTCTTACTCCTCATAGCTGTTGCAGGTCTGTGCATGACAGATACGCAAAAATATTTCCAATAAGGGCTACATGGCATGTATTGTAATTTTGAGGTAAACTATTTCCCATTTCTGGTTAAGGTGGATCTAATACATTAGTGTGTACTTAAACGTTTGTGGACTTAAATGCTGTCAGTGGACAGGTAGGTAGTAAACATCTATGAAACAGCCAGATATAAATTAATAAGGAGATTTAGAGTCATTGGGGAACTGGAAAAAACACATTATGCCTAAAGGCCTTCAGATGGAAAATTAAAACAAAACCAAAAGTCCATCAGTAATGATTAACATCTCTAAGTAGAAACGGAACTGTAGGATCAAGGTGGCCAGCTTTTGTTTTGGACTTGAGAGTTTTTCACTGGACTATACCATTTTGAAGGAACAAGATCACATGATTCATCTTTGCTGTATACTGTTTATCCCCAGCTATGCAGTTCTGTTTCATAGACAACAGAGTATTTTTTTCTAAAATGGCTACTACAATAAATTATCTTATTGTGTTGAAAGGCAAGTTGATTTGAATGATAAGTATATCTGTTTACATACTTGGTTTTGTGTGTGTGTGTGTGCACTCGAGGGTGCTCACACATGTGCCTGCACACATGCATGTATTTGTCCATTCATGTGTCCATGTGCATGCATGTGTCTCTGTGTATGTATGTGTTCAAGGGTGCTCACACACATGTCTGCACACACGTATGTGTCCTCCCATGTTTTCTTGTGAATGTGTGTCTCTGTGTGTATGTGTGTGTGTGTGTGTGTGTGTGTGTGTGTGTGTGCGCATGTGTGTGCCTTAGTACAGTGTGAAAGTCAGAAAACAATTTATGGAAGTTGGTTCTCTGGTATTTAGGCTTGGTAGAAAGAATATTTTACCGGCTGAACCATCTCACAGGCCCTGAATTATAACTTAAAATGGCTGTAAAGATGATTTTCATACATGTATCCTGAGCACGTTTCAATTCATTGATCTGGAAGAAGGACAGTTGGACAAAGTGCAACTCCAGGAACTGAGACTTTATAGGCACGGAAAGAAATAATTCCACAGATATATATAAAACGGCTTATGTTTTTGTAGGCAACAAAGCTGGAACTTCTTTGTTTGTTCAGGACAAAGTCACATGTAGCTCAAGCTGGCCTTGAATTTACTATGTGGTAAATTCTCCACCAAATACAGCTCAGGATTTTCTGCCTAGGGACTGGTCCTGCTCACAATTAAGGCTGGTTGGGACCTCGTGGTCCTCCTGCCTCTATCTTCTGAATTGCTGAGATTATAGGAATGCATTACAGGTCTTGGCCTAAAGCCACAGTCTTGAGGTTAGTTTTTCTACCAGGGAGATACCATTTACATGTCCAATTGACATATACCATTGGAAGATCAAGGGAAAGGGGATAAGGGTTACTTCAGCTCCAGGCTCAAGGGTACAGCCCATCACTGCAGGATAGCCAAGGGAATGGAGCTTGAGACAGCTGGTCCCATAGCCTCCACAATGCAGAAACAGAGCAGCTTCCATGTACATGGTCCAGAGGTCAGCTGCTTTTCTCTAGTTCATGATTGTCTGCCCAGGGATCCCCCCTCCTGCTCACAATTAGGATGGGTCTTCCCCTATCAATAAGTATAATCAAGACAATCCCTTATAGACTTTCCCAGAGGCTAAGCTTCATCGAGCTAATCCCTCCCAAGTTGATTTTAGATCTGTCAATTTGATGACAGCAACCTTTGCAGTTTGGTGGCAGAAGGAGCTGGTGACCTTGAAGAGAGGTAGAGTAGTTAGACAATGCCCCCACATGCCTTTCCCAAGTAATCTTTTGGCCCCATCTGTATATCTGAGATCCTTTTTATGTAAATACTAGTACTATAGGATATCCTTCTTTTTGTAAAACTTTCTGTTTCCCAGCCTGGAAGTAAACCCTGGCAGTTACAAGAGCCATGCACTGGTGCTGTTTTGCTACTGTTTCGTCTGTGAGATTGGTTAACTCATCTGCGCTGTGGTGCTCAGACAGAAGTATGCCGATCAAGGGAACTTAAAAGCCAGCCTCACAAATATACAGCTGTCCCTTCCTCCCAAAGTTAGGATGTATAAGAGAGAATCCGTCAGCGAATGGTGTACCCCATCCTATAATGCAGAAGGCTTTTTATTTTTTGTTTGTTTGTTTCTTTTTGGTCAGTTCATTCCTCACATCATAAAGGCATTTGCAACAGACCACGTGGTACATCATCTGGAGGAGAAGTAATCAATATGAACACAGATGTTTCCTAAGCAGAATAAGTTGGCCCCTGGCTCAGCTGGGATTTTCCGTCTATATAGGGTTTTAGGTCATCCATTCAGTTCTGCTGACCCTGAAACGCGTTCACCTTCGTTTTCCGATTGAAGGGGTTTTATTCGTGGGTCTCAGTAATGCTGACGAGAGGAAGAGTGCTAGCCAAGGGCAGTAGAGGAATAAGCAGAATGTCAGGCTCACAGGGAAAGCACCCAGGACCTGTTCCCGGAATGTCAGGCTCACAGGGAAAGCACCCAGGACCTGTTCCCGGAATGTCAGGCTCACAGGGAAAGCAACGTCCATCGGCATGATTCGGGAAACACTAAGTAAACAAAAAGCTCTCACTTACAGGACGATTTAGGACCTTAAATAAGATAATACTCCAAGTGAGTCTCCAAATGGGACAAAAACATAATTTTCTAAGTTTGTCACATTTCCTCCGTCCTGAGATGCCAGCGGCTGTAACACACACTGCTAATTGACTAGTAGGTTTCATTTTGTTAGTTGAGGTGGAACTTTCAACTACCTAACTTTTTTTTTTGACATTGAAAGATGAAGGTCCACTCTGAAAAAGTCCATGTGCAAAAAAAACCCTGAACTTGAGGATGAGGAAAAGACCTTAAATAGCACCCTCTTTCACGGCATGCGTGCTAGCTTCCCACTGTACTGATATTCTGAGCATGGGTTAGGAGACGATGAAAGTCTAGACTGTCTTCTGAAAATGGCAGAATTCATTCTAAGCAGAGGCCTGATTATCAGCTAAAGTATTCTCTAGTAAAAATTATCGGGATACTCACAATACTGAGTTCTGTTTGTATTTCCTTACCAAACAAATGCTTTGTTTCCACAATAGTTTGCACCGGCTAGGGTTTTGATAACCATCATCAAATGTGTTTGAATTTGTACGTCTAGCCTGTACTTTTCTTTTGTCGGGAGTGGCATTGACATGTACAATCAGTCTTGAGCTGAGAACCAGTTAGAGTTCACATTTTAAGTATAATGGTAAGGTTAGCCTGGTGTTTATGAAGTTCTTATTGATATTTCCTATTTTCTGAGCATATCTGCTTGTTTCTTGAACTGTCTTCACATAGCTGGTTGTGGGTGGAGAAACGTTGGATGCCAGAAGATACATGTGCAGCTGTAGATCTTTCTGAACATGGATGACATTAAGAATGACCACTTCAGTATCTTTATAGGAAGCTTGAATAAGCCGCAGGCTTATTTATTCTGTGTAGAGTCTTTGAACTGGTTCAGCTGTTTGAATCATTTGATACAGAGCTGACAAAGGGCTGGAAGGAATGAGCTTTTATATATCCTTAATTGAGATGTTTGGGTGAACGATCAGTTTGTATGTTATTACCAAAGAACTTAATTAAAAGTTAATAATATCTATTCCAACTCATTACTCTCACTTTTATATCTGCTGTGCATATAGAAAAGTAGAATCCTCTCGTAAGCAATGCTTTCTTCTTTAACTAACTTGTTTTTATTGGTTTTCTTCATCACTCCTTTGCTGTCCAGATGCCCTGAGGCCCTGCTACCTTTGGACTCATTCTCTTCTGCGAACATTTAATATTATGGCCCAGGCTGTTTGGTCTTATCCCTTTACATTTTAGTCATGATGCGTGTGTGCTGTTCGATTGTGAAGGATTTGTCATCGATTCATATCACCAGAGCCCTGCCTCTTTCACCTGGTTCAGGAACAAATCTATTTGTAGTGTGAAATGGTTGTACGCTTTAGCAACTCAGATCTTTCTTGGTCACTTATAACGGTATCCTAGGGGCTTTCGAGAGCCATCGGATATCAGAGAAAAGAGAACAAATATAGAACACGTAGTTTGGAAATTTGGAAACTCATACAGACAGGCATGCTGTGGTGACATCGCTCCCAGAGCACTGAGAGAACACTGGGTCTATCTCCTCCTGTATTCTAGCATTAATTTGTTCTGACAGTAACCCCACAGCCAATGGCTGGGCCTCTCGGTGCTCCATAGATGTCAGTGGAGAGGATATTCGGGCTTTCTGGTAGGTAGTGTAAGGATATCTCTACCTTTCCTTTCCCTTGGTCCTGAGGACTGAACTCAGGGCTTTGCTCTTGCCAGGCAAGACCCTTTGAAGGGCCAGTATTGGAGTCTGCTGAAATGAAGCCACACTAGAGATTATCATAAGACAAAAGCGTGTAGATTTGTTAGTGTGCACAAGTATAGGGCTCATATTTAGAAATTCAAAATATCAACATGAAACCCTGATTTCTGAGCCCCAAGTGCCGTGGAAGGCATGGCACAAGGCGGAGGAGAGGGGCCACATTTAAAGTTATCATAGGTGGGCTTAGGTGGCAGCTTGACTAATTCCGAATGTGTCCTCAGGCTAGGCTCTTGTTCTGTTACCTCCTTATGCCTCCAAAGCCTTCAACAAAGCAGTACTATTACTTTTTCACCTGACAGGGGGTGAGGAACAAATGACATAAGCCACCCTTGTTTTGGGCCCCGTGGCATCATTGGTACCCTAGTCAGGCGTGGTTGCATTTGCTCTCATCACTGCCTAAGAAATCCCAAGAACCATACTGTTAAAAGAATTCTGAAGCCATTTCAAAACCCCACTCCTCCAGATCATACTGTGGTTTAAAAGCCCCTATAGTGAGGTCTTACTTTTTCTTCTCAAAGAAAGTTTGAATGCTTTCATCAAGTCCAGGAGATTTCTGTAGTCACTTTCATTTCCATGGAGATAGGCTGGAGAAAAAGGTTTCTGGTTTAACTACAATGGCATAGGCTATCAGGATCTTAACTTGCATTAGCAGAAATATCTGCGGTGTAATTCCATTTCCAGCAAAAGCGGAAAGAAGATGGTTGGCATTTTTTTCTTTACGAGCTAGAATAGTAGAGGTAATGTTATATCAAACTATAGGAATTTAATTACCCTATTCCACAAATGTAGTTTTCAAATAAAGGAGTCAAAAGGATTTTCAAAGCCATTCTTCTGAACCGAGATATAAAAACTCAGAGTACATTTAGGAGATGTAAAATGTATTACTGTACATTATGAGGCACAATAAGGCACTCGACATGAGATTGAACACACAGTGATTAAAAGTCTCGCTGCTTGCTTCTTAGCAGAACTGCAATTTTCCTGGAGTTTGACATGCTTGTCGCTGTAAGGATGGTCATCTATGGAATAATCCTGGTGGGTGGATTGAAATTTCACGACAGGTCTTACAGGAGGCGGAGACATTGTCATTCAAAAGCTTAAATCCAGATGAGGTATAAGGGAGAAAAGCAGTTTTGGTTAGAAGGAATCAATCATCCAGTGGGTCACCATGATCCTTCTGAGGGCTTGAAAGCCTATCCTTTACAATGTCCATAAAAACAGCAGTAATGGTGTGTGTGTGTTTGTGTATGTGTGTTTGTGTGTGTATGTGTTTGTGTATGTGTGTATGTGTGTGTTTGTGTGTGTATGTGTGTGTGTTTATGTGTGTGTGTATGTGTGTATGTGTATGTTTGTGTGTGTATGTGTGTACTGGCTTTCTTAATAATTCCACTAACGCAAAGTCTTCAGAAAAGCCATAGTTTCTCCTTCTTATGGGACTGACACACGCTCATTATGGAAAGTTTTTAAAAACTGGATGGAGAATGAAAAGACAACACAGCCCATTTGTGATCTCACCACTGCCATGGCCATGTTTAGCAATTTGGCATAGAGCCTGAACATTTCCCTCAAAAGCCATTTTACCACATCAAATGAGTACGTGATGTAAGTCCTGGCTGCGGGCTCCAGAGGAAGGACTAACGAGGTGTTGGTTCATTTATCAGATACTTGTGCTGCCTGGACAGAGCATACACATCTTTTACATCTGCAGAAGAACTGGGGAAACCTGGAAAGCCAGGTCCTGTAGCTTTCTGCTCCGAGAAGATGCAGTGTGGTTTTGTGACCCTCACATGTGGCTGATGAGCTTGGTTGGTTTTTCCGGACATATTTACTTCTTTACTTCTTTCATTGGTCATGTTCTTGTTAGTAAGTGATAATTTGTACAATTTAATTGATCCTTACCTCCTCCTCCTCCTCCTTCTCCTTCTCCTCCTCTTCCTCCTCCTCTTCTTCCTCCTTTTCCTCTTCCTCCTCCTTCTCTTCTCTCTCTGTCTCTCTCTCTCTGTGTCTGTCTTTCTGTTTCTGTCTCTGTCTCTGTCTCTCTCTCTCTCTCTTATAAAATAATACACATATATCAACAGCCAAAGAGTTCTCAAGCTTCTGTGGAGCACATGCTCCAAGGATGCTCATTCCAGTCAGAATTAGGGAAGGACCTGAGATCTATAGAGTGACCTCTGCTCTGATATCCCTGAGCCTGCGCATCTTAGGGACCAGCAACGGCAAGAGAGGCAGTACAGTGTAGTGGATGTTTCGTACTGGGGTCCAAATGTAGGCTTTGTCAATTACAGGCTGGATATCATCAAAACAAATATTATTTATGATCCTTGCCAAAGAATGGTAAGGCAAACTTGGTTCATTGGTACCATCATTGGTCCACAATGGGTTTTGCAATGGGAGATAGTTGGGCTCAATTTCTAATACAACAAAGCAAAGTGGGAATGGATAGCCAACTGCGCACAAAGGTGGTGATCACTGCATGGAAAATTCCCAAGAGAATCCCGAGAAATAAGGAGGTGCTCTGGCTAACCTGAGAAATAAGGAGGTGCTCTGGCTAACCTGATAGGGCTGTTGCTGAGGTTACATGTGAGATGAGGGGAGAGAGCAGCCTGTTTAGACTCTGGGAATGGAGGAATATGGCTACATCAAACTAACAAGTTTCTTATTAAAAGGGGATAATGTAGGAACGAACCCAGAAGCCTACATATCAAGGCCTGGCTGGAAAAGACAAGACTCTGGCCAAGGACAGAATCCTAACAACATCTTCCGTCTTTCAATGTCATCATCTTTAAAACGAGACTAATAGTGCTCTCTAATGCCAGAGAGATTTGAAATTGATGAGCTAATGCACCAGGAAGCTGCCTGGCACAGTGGTGAGTGTGAAAATCGTGCCAGCTTGTCCATTTCACATGGCTGTGAGCCTAGGCACCCAGGTGGCCACGGGAGTGAGCACTACACACAGAGAAGGCCCCTGGGGAGTTTCTCCTTTTGCATACGACCTTGGGGGGGGAATCATCTCACTTTCAGCACCCCAGCTCTGTCTTTCTGAAATGCAGACGGTTCAGTTTACTTCATAAGTAGGTCTTAGATGGGGCTGGTCTGCTATTTTACAATGTAAAGTGTTTTATCCATAAATAATAGAAGGCAGGGCCTCGCCTGGAACGATGTCAAGCTTCTCCCTGGAGATGGAGGAGCTGCCTCTGACTTAATAGCACACCTCCCCTGAGCAAATACAGAGAAAAAGGCAAGTCACAGGAAACAGCCTGGGAAAATAAATGAGGAAATATTGTGTGTGCCCAAGAGAGTGCGTGAAATATGAATTCCGTCAGGAGCTCCTCAAGCAGATTAGGAGTGATGCTGTTCGTCAGTGCAGCCCTTTCGTAATAACCAAACAAAGCATTGTGTTTGGGGGCTCAGATCTTGGCTGCTCCACCCCTGCTTCTGATAACCCTGTCCAGGTGTTCGCAGTTTGGGTGGAAGATGACTGAATTTAATATAAAATTACATAAACCAGCTGCTGGATGAGAGCCAAGAAAGGTTGTTTGTTCTGGTTTTGGATGCACTTAAGTTTCATCTCCACACGTGCACACACGGGTCCTATGTTGATGTCCAACTAGCTAGGCTTAAAAATTCTTTGTAATGAGCCAAGGGGAAGTACCTTTAAATGGCTTGCTTTAGAAACACTTAAATGATGAGCTCTACAAAGGTGGGTTGTCTATCTATCTATCTATCTATCTATCTATCTATCTATCTATCTACTTGTTTACTTTTTTTTTTTCCTCAAATGTAACTAAGAATTCTTGATTCTTAGCCAAGATAAAGTCATAGCCAAGATATAGCTTGTGGAAGGGAAATGGATTCTGATTCTTTACAAAGGCATTCTAGCAGACCAAAAGAAGCTGACTTGTAATTCGTGTGTGTGTGTGTGTGTGTGTGTGTGCGTGTGTGCATGTGTGTCTCTCTGTGTGTGCATACACACACACACACACACACACACACACACACACACACACACACACACACACACATGAACCTGTACCTTGTTTAAATAAAAAAAAATTGCCCAGCAGAACTTATCAAACAGATACCTTGATTGTCAGATTTCCAAAGCAATCTGATGCCTTTGTGCAGTGGGACAATTGGCTGGAGCTGAGACACTTTTGTTCCACTAGTCAGGGACCAGTGTGACTTCCATGTTCATCTGGTCTCCTTTCTCCACTTATTAAGCAAAAGGGAAAGCTGGGGGATGGGATTGTCATCCCTGGAGGCCACAAAACATCAGCTCGCCTAGTAGCCAGAGAGCTTGGTAAAACGATTCCCAGAGGACTTCAGAAATAGCTCAAGTCATGGTATTCTTTATTGTCTCATGACTTCTCAATGATCTAGAATGAATCTTGTGGCCATAAACGATGCATCTAAATCAAATGCAAACACGAATTGGTATAGCTTAGTGCTATATTTTACTCAATTTTGTGTGTTGTAATATGACTTTTAAGCTATAAAAATGGTGCATTATACTTCTGACCCAATCTCATTTGTCATAGTCTTGGCTCCCTTGAACTGCACTCCTGGCAGTACTGTTTCTCCCAGTAAGTCCCAGGTGGCTCAGCCTCTTTCATGGCTAGTTTATAGCATGGGCTTCTCACTGGCTTCCAACAGGTCTGTACTGTGATACCCAGATGATCCAGGGGTCACAAAGGAGGTGAAGGTACCTATCCCAGGTGAAGGTACCTATAGAAGGGTGGCCATGGAAAGGCTAGAGAGACCTTGATCTGTTCCAGTGCTGTGAATGCCACTCTCAAGAATCCCAGTTCTAGGGTCCCACAATGTTCAGTCCTTTTGTGAACAGAAGGAAGACATTGATGTATAGAGCAAACAATATAGAGCTAGGGGCCAGGTTCATATGATTATAATCCATCTTTATTTGTCCCTTAAGTTTGCAAAGCTACTCAACCCAAGTCTCAGTTATCTTATCCACAAAACAGGGGAGGCGTTAGCATTGAAACATAGCAAGAGTTTAATAAATGGTTAGTCATGATATTTTCCCTGTTTTATAGATAAAGAGCCTAAGACCCAGAATTGGTAGAAATAACTTTCTCGAGGTTAATACAGAGGTTGCCCCTGAACTGTGGTTCTCATTTTAAAGTCAATGTGCTCAGACTTCCAAATGACTTCATCTCCACGGTACCTTCCTTTCAGGGCTGCTGTGAGCATGATGTGAAGTTCTCAGTACCGTGTCTCATGGAGTGTAGGCTCCAATACCTGGCAGGGATTATTGTTAGAGACAAGAAAGCTCCAGTGAGCTTGAACGCTGTCTAGAGTTTCAATACCATAGACTGTTATGCGACAGGTACTTGGATTCATAAGTACATCTTTCCAACCCCCTTTACACACACAGATGGTTGGTATCAGCTGTGAAGGGGAGAGATGAGGTGGTGGTGGTGACTAGAAGAAAAACAGGACCTCATTAATAAAATCATAAAGTAAGAAGTCTGATCAATGCAATGGAGTGCTGAGATCTGCAATTTTTTTTTTCCTGCTAAAAATACCCTATACAATAATCTTTTAGAATCCCTGGTCTTGCCTGGAAAGAAATCATCGAGTAAGTGTAAGGTTGTTAGCTCTAATGTCTGGGAGGGTGTTGCTTTTAGAAATGCAGGGATAAAAATAAAATGACCCTCTAAAGATAGTGGCTACCCACAGCTCATTTGGAAGTCAGTAAAAACCTCATTTTTTATCCGAGCACTGGAGAGCTGACCTTTAAAATCACCACATCTGGGGAGAATGTGTGATTTGATACAGAATATTTTTGGGGGGCACCGCCTAAGGATGGATGGTCAAGGATGCTCATTAGTTCACTTCTCCTTCAAGGAGCACAAAATTGCTGAGGTTCCGAGTCGGTTCGTGGGTAGTTCCAAACCTGTAGCATATGCTTAAATGGGTCTTCTGTGCAAGGAAGATTAAGCAGCTATATAGATTGAATGCTGACCCGTGCATCTGGTGAGAAAATGATGTGGGCATATATTGTGAGTGTGTGTGAGTGTGAGTGTGTGTGTGTGTGTGTGTTCACAGAAAAGTCTAGTTGTTTTAAGGCAGCTGGTTGGTTGCATAATGAGTTCAATGAAGTCTTTTGGAAAGAAATGTTGGTATTGCTTTAAAATCATAACCATATTTTTTGAATTCCTGTTATAGAGATGTTACAATGGGGCTCTTGCACTGAATCTAGGGTCTGGGAAGCAATATGGAGAATATAAAACTAGCATTTGATTTGTGAAACTCAAAATACCTGCAGGTCCATAGAGCATGAAGAGAAGCCTATCTGTATTCATGATACGCTTTTGAAAGAGCAGTGGATATTGTGGGAAGCAGAATTGGATGGATGGACATCTTAGAGATTCATCTCCTGGAGAAAATAGCATCCTTCTGATCTTGTGTGCTATCATCAGCTGAGTGAAGGTCTGGGCGGTGATGCTGACAGACATTCCTTGTAGCTGCTAATTCTGGACAGTCTGCACTAGGAGGCACTTTAGTGCCTGAATCTGTCGCATCATAAACTCCTCCACATTCTGACCAAGGACTGTTAGCGTTTTCCCTGGCTAGGCTTCTGTTGGCTCCAACCCTCAGAAACTGCAAACTGAGAAACTTTTCCCCCTGACGTTTTTCAGAAAAGGATCCAGATGTCAGAATCAACGAGTTTCCAGTCACCACTTGTAACGAGGAGGCCAGAAACCACTTAAACACTGGGCTGCCTGAGCTTCCAAGCTTCTGTAGGCAATGCCTGCCAATTAGCCTCCAGTTATGCTGCCAAGAGCCTGCAACGTGCAGGGCTTGACAGTGGCAAGGAAGCCAGGTCCTCCTTTCCTTACTGACATGGGGATGTGGTTGGGGGATACTCTTATGGTAAAACATTGAATGAGGTCATGAGTGGTTAGATCCGTTTCTGAACATGTAATTGATAATCTGTTTGAGGGCTACTATAGAGAAATTCTCTGTCTCTCTCTGTCTCTCTCTGTCTCTCTCTGTCTCTCTCTGTCTCTCTCTGTCTCTCTCTCTCTCTCTGTCTCTCTCTCTGTCTCTCTCTGTCTCTCTCTCTCTGTCTCTCTCTCTGTCTCTGTCTCTCTCTGTCTCTCTGTCTCTCTGTCTCTCTGTCTCTGTCTCTCTCTCTCTCTTCCTCCCTCCACATCTGTACTATTAGAAAAATTGGCTGAGCTTAGTGACTTCTAATCCAGGCTGGCTGGCATTGACTTTGTAGGCATGGCCAACTGGAAAACTCTTCAAGCTTATCCACATTCTCTTCTTATCTTCCATATTTGTTGAGGCCCAATTATGTGTCAGCTAGTGTAATACGACAGACAGTCTATGGAAACACCACCACAGGAAGATAAACCCTGTTCCCTGTTGTCAGGAAGCTTAGTGTAGTGAAAGAGACAGGCTTAAAGGGTGGTGGCTTCAGTATGACTCTATACTAGGAATGCTATGTTGGGGATGTACGGACAGCCACTGAACCTGGAGATTAGCAGGCATTTGACAATGGGCTATGTGATAGCAAGAGCCTTCTATGCAGAGGAAACACAAGTGTACAGATCCAGACAGAAGCAGGAAGGCCAGTCTGTGTAGTTGTCACCAGCTTGAGGGTCATGGGGCAGGATGATCATCTAGAGCCAGGAGAAGGCCATTGACAGCACACAGACATTTGTCAGTTCCTCCTAGCCTCTAAGTTAAGTGGCTCTCCTTCCACTCCCAACATAACATTCCTAGTACGGAGTCATACCAAAGCCTCTAGTCTTTGACACTGAGCTCCAGATGTGAGCGTGTCCTAACTGGGTCTTGTCTGAGTAGAAGGATGGACCCATTACTTAGGCAGTACTGATGTGAAATAAATGTATGGTGTTCCCATTAGCCCTTGAGTGGGTGGAAGAGTCCAGAGGTATTTCTTTCTTTTCTTTTCCATTAAAAAATCCCATTAAATTCTGATGTGGGAAAGGTAAATGCTAAATGATAATAAGCCAGGTCGCCTTCTTTGAAATGGAAAATTCTCTCAGATAAGCTGGAGATGAGGCAGTAAAACTGAAATGACCAGAGGGTTCTTAAAAAAAAGTCATGCATTTATTCCAAATGTGCGTGCACACACACACACACACACACACACACACACACACACACACACACAGAGGGAGAGAGAGAGAGACAGAGAGAGAGACAGAGACAGAGACAGAGAGAGTGAGCTGTGAGAAGCAGCAGTTACTTAAACACACAGGAAAATTCCCACTGACACAGGGTGCCAGAAACTGCCTATGTCGTCGTATTCTTCAATAAAAGTTGTTTGTTTTTTGCTGATGCTTTTTTTCCTCTTTAAGTGTGCCTCTTATATTTGATGATCAATTTTCCACAAGGTTTGCCATAATGCTCTGTTTTCCTCAGAGCTTAGGACTTTGTGTTTTAATTCATTCAATGAGTGCTTACAACTAAGACAATATTTGTTGTTTTCACAACTTGGGGTCATCCATAGCTGACAGGATGGCCCTGAAATCTGGGCCGCCTTCTCCTTCCCACTTGGGTTTCTCTGTTTTGTCTGGAGGAGGGCTACTGGCAAAAGAGAAGAGTTCCTACCCTCCTCCTCTTCTTCCTCCTCCTTTCCTCCCTCCTCCCTCTCTCTCCCTCCCCCTTCTCTGTAACTCTCCCCCCTCTCTCTGAGACAAAGTCTCACGCATCCTAGGATGGCCTTGAACTCACTATGTAGCTGTGTAGCCAAGGCAGGCCTTGAACCTGTGACCCATCTGCCTCTACTCCCTCAGCATTAGCCTGACAGCTGTGCATTATCCTGCCTGCTGTATGTGGAGCCAGGGATCAAAAAGCAGGGCTTTGTGAATGTTGGGAAAACATTCTACCGCTGAGTTACTCCCGCTCCCCAAACTGCAAGTTTTGGGGTTGTAGTTGGGCTTGGGACCTGGCCTGTTTTAAAAACATTTATTTAGGGGGCTGGTGAGATGGCTCAGCAGGTAAGAGCACCCGACTGCTCTTCCGAAGGTGATGAGTTCAAATCCCAGCATCCACATGGTGGCTCACAACCATCTGTAAGGAGATCTGGCGCCCTCTTCTGGAGTGTCTGAAGACAGCTACAGTGTACTTACATATAATAAATAAATCTTAAAAAAAACCATTTATTTAGATATTTACATCCCAAATGCTGTCCCCCCTCACGAGGGTCCTCCCCCTCCCCTCCACTTCTGAGAGGGTGGTCTGCCCTTGGGTATCCCTGCACCCCCTGCAAGTCCCTGCAGAATGATCTGGCCATTTTGTAACTCACCGTCCTGTGATGTAACTGTGGGTTCTTGTACTCCCTTCTCATGATACCTCATGGCTCAAGGTACTGCGGGGAGAAACATGTCACTCTTTCCAGTAACTTCTTTTCTTAAAGCTCATCTAGGAACCCACTAATTCTTCAAAGTCCAACAAGGGCTTCAAATTCTCCCGGCACCATAGTTTTAAACTAGCGTGAGAAGCTTGTGGGGAAGAATCACATCCAGGTTGGTTTAAATTTGTTATTCTTAGTTTTCTTTCCTGATCCATATCATTCCATCCTCAAGAACAGAGAAATCTCTCCCCCCAAATTTTAACTGAAAAGCAGTATAGTAGAATTTAACACACACATATACACATATACCCTGCCCTCCACTACACACAGACAGTTTTGGGTTTGATGCTGGAATTGAATCCATGCACTTGTGCATATTAGGCAAATGCTCTGTATCTGTATCTCTGCCTCCCCAAATTACAAGTTCGGTCTAAATTGTGACCTGCTGGTGTGTTTTATTTAGAGATGTAGCATATTTTACTTAGAGATATGTTATCTTACTGGGAGTCAGAACACTGGACCAAGTCTGATACTGCGTCTATTACTTTCACACTTTCATTTTATAGAGCAAAACCAACAGACTGAGAGCAAACCAACACACCATGCAAAATTCCTTTCTTTCAACAAACCAGACTCCTGTAGGGAATTCCCTTCCTCAGGAACCTTTGCTGTGAAGATGGCAGTATTGATTTGTGTATGACTCTTAGGAGTAGTTAAGAGTTCAAAGGGTTTCAGAAATGACAACAGCACTGGTTTTGTGTGTGTGTGTGTGTGTGTGTGTGTGTGTGGCAGGGGAGGAGGTGATATGGTGTTACCAGGGTAGGGAGACCTGTGTGGTTTAAGAAACACAACCATTAGTCTCACCTTTGTTTCTAATATTTATTTGTACTGTGTTAATATTTCTATTCTAAAGCGTTCTGCTCCGCTACCAGCCATCCTTCTTACTGCCAGCCCATTATCAATTGCGATTTAGTCAAGCTTAAGGAATTTTGGCTAAAGGCAGGAAAGCGTGGCCTGTTTGAGAACTGAAGTCTTGATGATGCTAAAATTCAAACTAGCCAGGGGTGGATGCTGGGGTATGGGGTGGGATAAGGGTGGTGGTGGAGTGTCATAAAGGTGTATGGGAGGGGGAGTTGGCAATCTCCTGAAGAAAGATTCAGCAAATACTCTGAAAGGGGCAGTGAGCCCCTCTGTGTGTCTCTATCCTGATCAGATGACAGACTGCTGGCACTGGACCATCTTTCAGAAGCATTCCTTCTTTCTGAGCCTTATCCTTTGGCCACGACAGGGACAACCATTGGGCAGATATTTGTTGGATGTTCTTCCTGTCCCATCCTGGAGCACCCATCTTCTTCAGGCACCGAGCCTTGATCTGTTAGATCATTAAGAAGAAATGGTGGTGGTGGTGGTGGAGACAAAATCCACAGTGGATTGCAGAAGGATGGGCTTCTAGTGATTCTTGAGGAGTTAGGAATAATAGCCTGTTACTCACTCCCATGGAACATTTCAGCACTAGGCTGTTGGGGATATTAAAAAACAGAACCAGCTCGTTCCCATGCCTCTAACTCTCTGCCCCAGCAGCCTGACTGGCCATGCACTGGCGGGAAATGGCCGACCTGTTTTTAATCTCGTGGAGACTGACACAGAACTCCACAATCTCTCCACCCAGCTCACTAGGTTCCCACTGGTGGGTCGTTACTATGCCAGCCCTGTGCATCAAATCCTTCACGACCTTTGTGGTGCACATCTGGCAGACCCATGCTTTGTCACCGAACCTTTCTCTCTCGAACCCAAATGAGCCGCTGCATGAAGGAAGGAAAACGCAACACAAACTTAGTTCAGAAAGAATGGTATCTCAATCTCTGGGTGCAACAACTAAAACCTAATCTTGTAAGCCTAATGAAAATCTGATTCTTCCGGTGGCAAATCCTTGTAAATCTGCCATAATACCAGGAAACTCTAGCGGCTATATATTACCCATATGCTGTCCCCTTTCCAGAAAGGACCTAACTCTCTCCTGCTTCGTCTCTTCCTCAGTCCAACCCAGAAGTCCCGCCTACTCACCCAGTGATTGGCTCCTTTATTCATTAGGGGATTAATTCACAGGAAACCACCAGATCATGTGACTCATTCCTCATTCCAGGCAGCCTCTCCCTGGAGAGCAGAATTAACATAAAATGTAAGCCACACAGAGCCACCCACAACACTAGGCTCTGTCTCGCCAGCAGGGTAGGTCACAATAACTCGGCATGTGCAAGCTCCATCACTAATAAGAAAAGGCGCTGCTGGATCTGAGCTTGGAAACTCAAGTTCAATTCATGATTTAATAGTTCCAGAATTTCAGGTCCCAGTTTTCTCACACAAACCATGCAGTCAATAACTTCAATAAAGTCTGCTTCGCTGGCAGGTGGGAGTACAAACTCGTGTAAGAATGCTTTGTTAAGCCTGGCGAGGTTGCCAGTCAAGGCGTTGAAGCTTGAGGTAAGTTCTACTGTCCAGTGATAACCCTGCCTTTGGAAGCACCTTGCTATTCAATTGCCGAATACTATATACTTCCTGCGCCTCTGGCTTTTTTGGGCTTTTTTCTCGTGTGTTGTTCTTGTTCTTTTATGTTGGGTGGGTTTAGGAGCCCCGTAACTAAGCTTGCTTAGAGCTGTGTAGAAGGTAAGACACTGAGGACTGGAATGAGTGAGTGAAGGAGTCTTCTATCAGCAAGGGACACGGAACTTAGCGCAGTTTCTGCAAGGATCACTGTTTCAGTCAGGCTCTTTCCAGCTTTCTATTGTGAACTTCTTCTTGCCTGGGTAAGTGGATAATAGAATTCTAGATGTGAGAGAATGTGTATGATTATTAAACAAAAATATACTTTACTACTATGAAAGAAATGTTTTTTATTGTTGTTGTTTTTGTTCTTTTTTGTTTTTTTTGAAAGGTAACAGTAACTATGTCACTCACGTACCTGTCTACTCAGGAGTTTGTTAAGTGACATGTTAAGTTTGTTTTCTAGAGAAAAGAGAAAGCAGTAGCATCCTTAGCCTTGAAGTTCTTACGTACCATTTAAACCCGACTCATCAGTACAGAATGACTCTCAAAGAGGGAAGGAAACCTAATTATTTCTGAGCATACAGGGGGTTTTAGAGGTGGAAGGCAGAGAGACTCTTCAACAGAGAGACAAGAAGAGAAAACATCCATTTCAAGTATTCCGTGATAGAGCTGAACTTCTCTTTAACTTGAATATGTGACCATAGTAAGACCCTCAAGATGTTAACCTTAAACATGAGGATGGTGTTACAGAGAGACATTTTTCTTTCTTTCTTTTTTATTATTACTTTTTGTTTTTTATAATCTACTTGTTGCCCCCCTCCTGGTCCACCCTCCTTCAGTTCTTCATCCCATTCCTACTCCCCATGTATCAGAGAGGATGCTCCCCCCCCCCCAAGGCATCCCCACTCCCTGGGGCCTTGAGTCTCTCCAGGGTTGGGTGCATCTTTTCCCACTGAGGTCAGACCAGGCAGTCCTCTGCTGTATATGTGTCTGGGGCCTCATATCGGCTGGTGTATGCTGTCTGGTTGGTGGCTCAGAATCTGAGAGAGATTTCAGGGGATCAGTTTGGTTGAGACTGATGGTCTTTCTATGGGGTTGCCCTCCTCCTCAGCGTCTTCCAGCCTTTCCCTAATTCAGCCACTGGGGCCCCTGACTTCAGTCTAATGGTTGGGTGTAAGTGTCTGTGTCTGTCTCAGTGAGCTGCTTGTTGGGCCTCTCAGAGGGGAGCCATGCTGGGCTCCTGTCTGTAAGCACACCATAGCATCAGTAATAGTGTCAGGCCTTGGAGCCTTCCCATGAGATGGATCCCAATTTGGGTTGGTCACTGGACCACCTTTCCCTCAGTGTCTTCTTCATTTTTGTCCCTGTAGTTCCTTTAGACAAGAACAATTCCGGGTCAGAGTTTTTGACTGTGAGGTGGCAACCCCATCCCTCCACTTGACGCCCTGTCTTTCTACTGGAGGTCCCGCTCTTCACTCTTGGGCATTTCATCTAAGATCTCTCCATTTGAGTACTGAGAGTGTCTCACCTCCCAGGCCTCTGGTGCTTACTAGAGGGTCCCCCACCTTGAGGTTGCATATTTCCATTCTGCTGGCCCTCAGGGCTTCTCTCCTGTGTCTCTGTACCCCCATACCTGATCACGGTTCCCTTTTCCCCTTCACCTCTCCTCTCCCACCCAGATCCCTCCCTCTGGCTCCCGTGATTGTTTTCTTCTTCTTTCCAAGTGGGATTGAAGCATCCTAACTTGGGCCCCACAGAGAGACCTTTTCCCATCACCACATGATACCATTCTGTATTATGTTGGCGTGATTTCACATTGTTGGATTTGGCTCTTTCTTTTTTTCCCCCCTGGATATTTTCTTTATTTAGATTTCAAATCTTTTTCCCTTTCCAGGTCTCCCCATTCAGAACCCCCCTATTGCATCCCCCCTCTTCCTGCCTTTATGAGGGTGCTCCCCCACCCACCCACTCCCACCCTCCCATCTTGCATTCCCCTATACTGGGGCATTGAACACCCT